>JAXIVJ010018406.1:0-23340 GCA_036785665.1 Chirona hameri | reverse complement strand
ATATATATATATATGACAAGATATATAGTCCATCCATATAATTCAATATTTTAGGAGCAGGATTTTTTAAAGGATTTTGCTGAAAAGCATCAATCATATCACATTCACATCACATTAATATGATTACATATGAAATTGTAGGTATGCTTGTATATGTGTGCATAGTGTATACATATGTATATACAGTTATGCATATTATGTAGATGATTACCAGTTGTAGAATTACTCATTGCCATATGCCAGTATCTACTACCAGGCGGGGCGACAGGATCAGTCCAGCACTCCGGGCTCTGGAGCAGCTGGTTGAGGAGCAGAGGGATGGCACAGAGGGATGGCACAGTCCCCCCTGAACAGAGGGATGGCACAGGCTGGAGCAGCTGGTTGAGGAGCGAGACATGGTGAAGGTTTTCAAGGCGCAGTACTTTGAGCTCGGCCCTCCAGCGGTGCGTGATATGTTTGTCCTCAGGTCTGCGGTGTCTCAGCGCGACACCCGTGCGTCCGATGCCGGTCAGCTTCACCTGTCTCGGTGTCGTCTGGAACAGACCCGGAGGTCGTACCGCCACCGCGCGGCTGTGGCGTGGAACAGACTGGCGACAAATATTACCAGTAGTGTCTCAGTTGCGACTTTCAAACGTGCTAGTGTTACGTTGCGACGGTGAAAACTGCCCTAGCGTTCTTTAAGTCATTGAATGTCATTTGTAGGTGTCACTTGAATGCTGTGTTGGCTGTCATATTGTATTGTTGTAGCGAAGATGAAAGGAGCCCAGAATAACCACTTGTGGATGAGTCTCAACAAATACAGACATACTAGTACTGTTTAACCCTCGCCCGGGTATGGCAAAATCACTACGTGTTCGGGTGTGTGGTGGGGAGAAGGTATGACCCCGTAGCGTTTCGCCCCTAATTGAGCTAGAGCTTCGATTAAAAAACGAGCGTGTTTTTTGGTGACGAGAGGAAGGCGCTGATATCCGATTTTAAGGTCTTGGGTCTCTAGGTAACTTTTGAGGTAATGTCAATGACCCAAAACTCATCAGAATTGTAAATGCGTATAAATTGAATTTTATCGAGCTAGATTCGTGAATGAGCATATCATAATGCTTAATGGGGGACCAAATTTGAAATCAGGGTCTCAAAATGTCCTAAAAACTGCCAAATTCCAAGGTCATGTCAGGTCATCTGAGGCCAGTGTCCTCGGTAGTGGTTTCCCCGGCTGACGGACTACACGATAGTGATGTCCCCGGCTGACGGACTACACGATAGGGGTGTCCCCGGCTGACGGACTACACGATAGTAGTGTCCCCGGCTGACGGACCACACGATAGTGGTGTCCCCGGCTGACGGACCACACGATAGTGGTGTCCCCGGCTGACGGACTACACGACAGTGTTGTCCCCGGCTGACGGACTACACGTCACTTCCCGGCTGAAGGACTGCACGATAGTGGTGTCCCCGGCTGACGGGCTACACGATAGTGGTGTCCCCGGCTGACGGACTACACGATAGTGGTGTCTCCGGCTGACGGACTACACGATAGTGGTGTCCCCGGCTGACGGACTACACGATAGTGGTGTCCCCGGCTGACGGACTACACGTCACTCCCCGGCTGACGGACTACACGATAGTGGTGTCCCCGGCTGACGGGCTACACGATAGTGGTGTCCCCGGCTGACGGACTACACGATAGTGGTGTCCCCGGCTGACGGACTACACGATAGTGGTGTCCCCGGCTGAAGGACTACACGATAGTGGTGTCCCCGGCTGACGGACTACACGATAGTGGTGTCCCCGGCTGACGGACTACACGATAGTGGTGTCCCCGGCTGACGGGCTACACGATAGTGGTGTCCCCGGCTGAAGGACTACACGATAGTGGTGTCCCCGGCTGACGGACTACACGATAGTGGTGTCCCCGGCTGAAGGACTACACGATAGTGGTGTCCCCGGCTGACGGACTACACGATAGTGGTGTCCCCGGCTGACGGACTACACGATAGTGGTGTCCCCGGCTGAAGGACTACACGATAGTGGTGTCCCAGCTGAAGGACTACACGATAGTGGTGTCCCCGGCTGAAGGACTACACGATAGTGGTGTCCCCGGCTGACGGACTACACGATAGTGGTGTTCCCGGCTGACGGGACTACACGATAGTAGTGTCCCCGGCTGAAGGACTACACGATAGTGGTGTCACCGGCTGACGGGCTACACGATAGTGGTGTCCCCGGCTGAAGGACTACACGATAGTGGTGTCCCCGGCTGAAAGACTACACGATAGTGGTGTCCCCGGCTGAAGGACTACACGATAGTGGTGTCCCCGGCTGAAGGACTACACGATAGTGGTGTCCCCGGCTGAAGGACTACACGATAGTGGTGTCCCCGGCTGACGGACTACACGATAGTGGTGTCCCCGGCTGAAGGACTACACGATAGTGGTGTTCCCCGGCTGACGGACTACACGATAGTGGTGTCCCCGGCTGACGGACTACACGATAGTGGTGTCCCCGGCTGACGGACTACACGATAGTGGTGTCCCGGCTGACGGACTACACGATAGTGGTGTCCCCGGCTGACGGACTACACGATAGTGGTGTCCCCGGCTGACGGACTACACGATAGTGGTGTCCCCGGCTGACGGACTACACGATAGTGGTGTCCCCGGCTGAAGGACTACACGATAGTGGTGTCCCCGGCTGAAGGACTACACGATAGTGGTGTCCCCGGCTGAAGGACTACACGATAGTGGTGTCCCCGGCTGAAGGACTACACGATAGTGGTGTCCCCGGCTGACGGACTACACGATAGTGGTGTCCCCGGCTGACGGACTACACGATAGTGGTGTCCCCGGCTGAAGGACTACACGATAGTGGTGTCTCCGGCTGACGGACTACACGATAGTGGTGTCCCCGGCTGACGGACTACACGATAGTGGTGTTCCCGGCTGAAGGACTACACGATAGTGGTGTCCCCGGCTGACGGACTACACGATAGTGGTGTCCCCGGCTGACGGACTACACGATAGTGGTGTTAATCGGTTACCGATATTTTGGTAACCGAAACAATGCTGTGACCGATTCGGTAATCGGTCGGTCAGGCTTAGCAATTTTTGGACACTTTTCGGTCAGCCTAATCTTAAACAATTCACTTTTTTGTCACACTTTTACACATTATATCCAGCAAATTTGCTCCAAATTCAATCAATTAATGTAAATACTAAATAGAACACATCATTATTATATCAATATTGAAGATATTGTTCACAGGAGGAAGTGAGGTCCTTAAAAATAAGTATTGTATACCATCTTAAGTAGCAAGGACAAACCAGTAACCAGTATCTATTCCCATCCTATTTTGGCCAGATAAAATTTATTTCTTACTATGTATGTATTTATGTAGTATGTATTATGCTGCAAATTAATATTAAATGATTGAGGTCGCATTTTTCCAACCTGTTTTCAATGTGCTTTTGGTCTTGCTTGCAGCATCCACTAATTTGCTTTGTAAATACATTTGGTTCTTTTTTCACAGTTATACTGTCTTTTTGGAAACTGTACATGTGTTTTTATGATGTTAAACAAAGCTATTTTTGCCAGTGTGTTACCTACATAAATAAGCATATAATTGTAAAATCGGTCAAATTTTGGACATTTTTGGCTCAAACCCAATGGGTCGATATTCGGTCAAATCGGTCGGTATTCGGTCAACCGAAATGCTTCCCATTCGGTACCTGTTTGGAATCGGTCAGGACATTTTTGGGGGAAATTACATCACTACTACTCGACACTCCTTCGTTGCGTCGCCGGACGGCTATACGGTGGTCTTCTAGTGCTGCTTATACCTCTGAGTGTGACCTGGACCTCCGAATGTCAGATCCGGTTACAAATGTCCGTCTGACCTTGACCCAGGCCGATACAAGGACAAGACGCTGTATTGACTAATGAACGCATTCAATTATCCAATCAATTGTATACATGCACTGCTGAGGACCGAGGACACTGCTGAGGACATGCACTGCGTATACACAGATAACTGCACAGCTGCTTTTTTATTTGCATGTTACCCTGGCAATGGCATATGAATTGCCGCCCCCCACACACACACTTCACGATCCCCAAAGAAGAGCTCTGCACGAACCGTTTCGTCAGATATATCCGGCAGAGGAGTGGGTCCTCTCCGACCGGCCTGATGCGTGATCTCTCAGCGGGCGCCGCCACAGTTGCCGGCGGGAACGGTGGTGGTGGTGGTTTCCACCGTGGTCGCCGACGTGATCTACCGACATGAGCCGACGAACTCGACGTTAGCCGAGAAGCCGCGGTACCAGCCGTAGTTGCCCGACTTGAACTGGACAATGAACTGGTTGCCGGTGGAGGTGAAGCTCTTTCCCGTCAGCTCGGAAGCGCAGGCCTTCTGGTCGTCCTTATGGACGTCACCGGAGTAGCGAAGCGCCAAGTGGTCCCAAGGGCAAGTGGTACTGGGGCGGTACAGCATTTTCATGTCGGTGACAGTTACCTTGACCTTCTGTCCGGCCGGAGCGTTGATGACCCACCAGCAGACGACGTTCTTCGGGAAGTTGCTCGGGTAGTTGGGCGAGGTGATGGTGCCCTCCTCGGTCATGTCGAGGTCTCCACAGTCGATTGCACCGTAGTAGTCGCCGTTGAGCGTTTCGCAGTTGGCACCAGACGTGTTTGGCGGGCAGACGCACGTGCAGGCCTTGCCGACGAAGCCGCCGTTCTGGCAGGTGAGTTCGTTGGTGCAGTCGGAGGTGCAGTTGTACATGGCGTTGGCGATCTGCTTGTCGCGGTGCGACATGCCACTGCGCCGTCCGATCAGACCTTCGTGAAGGAAGTTGTTGACGCGGATCGTGTCCAGACCGTTTTTGGTAAAGTAGGAGTTGCCGTAGTGCATCATCGAGGTCAGATCGTACGGCACCGAGTGGTTGTTAGGAGTGGATCGCCTACCGAAGTTGCCCTCCTTACCGGACTCGATGTTATCGAAGAGGATGGTGACGTAGGTGTCGCGGTCGTGGCGCGACTGCTGGTGTGACAGACCCATGGCGTGGCCGAACTCGTGCGCCACCGTGCCGAGTCCCGTGCATCCCAAGCCAATGCTCAGATTCTGTCCTCCGGAGTTGGTTATTTTTCCGACGAACGACCAACAGCCGGAACCCTGTGTCACGTTGATGTGCGGCACGCTGGAGCCCTCGTCAACCTCGTTGAACTCGATGCAGGTGTTGTCGCGCCAGTGATCGATGCCGGCCATGATGGCGGTCCTGTCGCCGGCCGAAGTAGAGCTGATGGCGAAGCTGACCGGGCTGGTCCAGAGGTTGCTGGCCGCCTGCCGGTCGTCGCGCTGCTCCGCGGTCAGCACCATATCGGACTCGAACAGCTCCAGACCGTCGTCAGTAACATCGGGATTGCGGTACTCAAAGTTATCGTCAACGGGAAGCTTCGGCTTACGGGTGTCTAGGATGGGGGCGTCGGTGACCCACTGGTCCGCCGGCTTACGACCGTCTGGGTTGGGGGCGTCGGTGACCCACTGGTCCAGCGGGGTGACCTCCCTCGGCTTGGCAGCCGTCAGCGCCAGCAGCGCGCACAACAACAGGAGCTTCATGGTGATACCAGTGCTCGTCAGAGATGCAGGACCTCGAATGACCTGAGCCCCGCCGCGGCCTCTCTTATGGCCGGAGCCGGTGTGCTCAGTCATGTTCAAACAAAGGCGTCCCTCGGCGTCTCTCGTGCAGCAATGCACATGTGGCTGAGGCCGGGGACGACGCGCAAGCGGCCGCTGACATTTTCACGGCATTTGTCTCGTATGATCGATCTCCGGGGCTGTATCCGGAATCTACACAGGTGCCGGCGCTCACGCCTTATGCAAGCATGAGGTGAGACAAATGTGGTCTAGCAACGCTCATCACAGTAGTTAGCGAGCAATAATAGAAGGGCACATTCTCGCTACAATGTAATGTTATTTTACCTCTCGGGGTCTAATACAGTATGTATATGTAGCTTGCATAGGTGTCGATATATATATATATACACTTTTTGGTTGGCTCGCCCCCTCCCCCTCCATGTTGAGTTCGGCCCCCAATGGTATCCTCGGCCCCCAATACTTTCCGCCTTTAGACAGGGGTGGTAAAAGTGCTTTGAGTGGCCCCGACCAAAAGTGGCACATACAAAAATGACCCCAGCACAGCTGGTGTATTTTTTATCCTACATGAATACCCTAACACCTGGCTGCATGCGCACATCATCCCTATATTTTAACCAGCGCCGTGCCGGGTGGGGTGTGGTAGACACCCCATCAGGTTTGTCGCGGATAGCGAAAAAACGGAGAAGCGCAGCGCCGCCATTTTTGGCACAGCTTTTTGTACATCAATTGTCCACATTATGTAAAAAAAAACATCGGGCCATGTCATCGGGCCTTAGGCTAGGTCACCAGACCAGGTCACGTGACCTCATCCCCCAAGAAACTTGTGGTCGTACCACAGTCATAGTTTTGGGATGATCGGTTTTACACTTACAGGATTTCATAAAGTCACATATATCTACAATTCGTTTGTCTTGGATTTTTAATATCAGCGACCTAAGGTCGGCTTAATTTCGGGACCTCCCCATTATAAGTCTAAGGGGAAATATTCAAATGCTTCCTATTTTAAGGAGACGCAAGATAGCAATCTAATTCCTTCTGGATTATGCTATTATAGAACATTCTTGATGACCTAGGTGCCATTTTTGTTTAGTGACCCCTACAGGGTCAGCCGAAGTCATCCGAATTCCGAGGTCATTAACAGTTTGATGTCAATAATTATCGACATAATGACGATAGAGAAGTGAAACCGACACCAATGTGTTTATCTCGTCGTGGCACGTCTTCCCATTTGCAACATGACCTACTTGAGTCACCACCACTTGACCTTTACATGAGGTTACATTTGTACGTTGACCTGACCTGGTCAACACTAATATGAGGTGAAGCGTTTTTGATTTGCAACATGACCTACTTGAGTCACCACCACTTGACCTTGACATGAGGTCACATTTGTACGTTGACCTGACTTGGTCAACACTAATATTAGGCGAAGCGTTTTGACGAGACAAGCACGATGGCGTCACAATTATTGCCTTGTCGTTATTAGATTTAAAAAAACGATTCGTGATAAACGTGTTTTAAAGCCTTTTTGACATTTGATTAGCTCTTGAGCCTAAACTTTTGGTCTGAGCTCAAATTTGAGGTCACTTTGGCAACTGCATTTTTCCAGAGCTTTTCCATTACTTTTTTCGATTTGTTCCTAGCTATCATAGTTCCTGTGAAATCTGGGGGTTTCTTGAGCGAAGTCCTCAAACTTGAAAGTCTGACCTTTGATGACCTCTGGTGACCTAAATATTGACTCAATATTGACAGTGAAATCCACTGTCCTGACAGTAGACCTCCATTGAAAATGAACTAGCATCCCCGCCACCCCCGGGGGCATCGACTGTCCGGATTTTCCGCGCCGTGCCGGGGGTCGGGCGTTTGGACGCGCCCCTAAGAATTTTGGAGGATAACAAAAAAAACGGCTGCGCACAGCGCCGCCGTTTATGGCACAGCTGTTAAGACATCAATTGTCCACACATTGTACATTTCTTGACCACGGTTCATCTCAGGTCAGGTTGCCAGACCAGGTCACGTGACCTCACCTCCTAAAAAGGGTAGTCGTACCACAGCCGCAGTTTTTGGTAGATCCATTTGGTACTTACAGGATTGCATAAGGGTAATAGTACCTACAATTAGTTTATCTCGGATTGTTGATATCGGTGACCTAAAGTCGGGTTAATTTCGTGACCTCCCCTATTATAAGTCAAAGGGGAAATATTCAAATGCTTCCTATTCTGAGGATACGCATGATATCAGCCCAATTCCTTCTGGATCCCGTTATTATAGGCCATTATTGAAGTCCCAGGTCACAGGTGCATTGTTGGCTCAGTGTAGAATATATCGTCCGTATTTTTTTTGTCGGATTTTTGTTTAATGTAATTTATTAGTAATTGCAATCAAGAGCTGAAACGCAACTGCTAATAAAAAAAGGTAAATGTACATACATACCGACGTGATGAATATGATGATTAAGTGAAATACATCTGAAGTGATATCGGTGTTCCTAAAGATATTCAGTATTTCTAAAGACATGATCGCTTAGTAAATTTCCACAGGAATGACATGGCAGGAACGTAGGAACGTCACGAAAAGTGGAGGGAGGGGGGGGGGCAGTAAAACTGTGATCTCGTTTTGAGAGTACCCCAACCCCTTATGGAAGATTTCTTTGCAGATTTGGGCTGTTCTCGTCTTGGCGAACTTTTTGCCATCAAAAACTTTTCTCACTAAGCAAAAATAAAGATTTTAACCCCAAAAATGGCCGAAAAGTGAGGGGGCCATTGTCCTCCCCCTGTTCCTACGCCTATGTGACATGGTAATGATTTTTGCTGGCATTTTGACCCCCGAGTACTTCATGAGAAGGAGCATTTTGTCCCCACCCTATCCATAAGGACAGAACACTTTACCACCCCTGCGCCCTTAGATTACTTGATATATAGGTACAGGCACAGTCAGAGGTGGTAAAAGTAAACTGTGGTTCTCCAACCAAATTGAAAGCTGGAAAATTGTTCTTTAACAACATTTAAGTAATATTGCCGGTTAAAGTAATATTTAAATGTATGCTCTGTGATATTTTGATCCTAGATGACAAAATAAAGTTGCAGAAACTCTGATAATAAAATAACTCGGATATAACTCGGATAATAAAATAACTCGGATAAGAAACTCTGGTAAACTACTCTGATAGCTGATCCAAGACATTACCAATTTTAAAGTCAGTTATGTTGTTCATAATACCACCATTTCGCCCTCGTCTCCTCATCAGTATTCTCAGCATCAAGGCCAAGGGTATATTACCCCTTTTTATGGTTTGAATGACGTGTTCAGATGTCTAATTTTTGGTAACTTGGTAGCGAGCGTTGGCGACAGATTTGTGCAAGTGAAGCGACAAATATTGGGCTTTGGGGAAGTTTATGACGTTGTCGGAGGATCAGAACCCGGTCGAACCGAGCAAGAGAATGGACCTTGTTCGTTACACTCGGTTGTGCGTTACATTTTTTTTTTTGAGCAAAAACAAAACGGGAAAGTTTTCAGAATACAAAAGTGATGACCGTGCGAAATTTTAATTTGTTTACATTTTTACATTTACATTTTGTACATTTTACACGTGAGGAAAATGGTTCCAAGCACAAGAAAATAAATGATCACGCAACACAAAATATGCATCATGGATTTCACCCACAATACAACACATAAGGTATGCTTGCAAGCAAAAATATCAACGATTGCTTTTTTGGATCGTACAGACTTAATGGCATAATCTTTAATAGCAGCCGCGTTTCTTTGGGGCGATCGGTTTTCGCTGCCGGTATGCGTATTTCGATTTCCTGCATTCTAATTGTCACCGGGTAGGGTAAAACTGAACATAAGTCAGTCAAAAATACAGATATTGCTTTGAAATTTGGTTTGGGCATCGTCCATACTTGGTTCTCCAATATATATTCCGGTTTTTTAGTATATTTGAAAACAAAATGTGATGATTTTTTTGTGTTGAAAAATTCCCATATTTTTTTTCTTCTCAAATATATTAAAAAACCGAAAGATGGATTGGAGAACCAAGTATGGACGATGCCCAAACCAAATTTCAAAGCAATATGTATGTTTTTGACTGACTTATGTCGTGTTTTACGCTAGCCGGTGGCAATTAGAATGAGGGAAACCGCGCGACAGGCCAGCCCGGTAGCGGGCCGGTAGCGGGCCCATTGACTTACGTTATAAGCGAGTGGCATCAAGCTTGTAGCGAAGGTGAGTGTCGCAGTGAGTGTCGCATGAAAGCTTTTTCGAAAATAACTCGCGTATTTATCAACTGATTGCAATGCAACTTTCAGTACACTACTTTTGAACAATTTGACACATACTCTCAACTTTTGTTAAGTTCTATCCCCCATGATCCGTGACCTATGACCAGTTTCTCAAAGTAATGCCAGGCGCAACTGGCGTCCCGTAGTATCGGTGCTTGTAACTTGTGCATTTTCCGAGTGTTAGCTGCTCATGAGCATATGCACAGTAGGGTTGCACATTTTTCACCCTTTTTTTAAATGATAGCCCCTCGCAGTTGTTCCCATGATTTGGTTCAATTTGGGCCTGTGTGCAAAATTTCATCAAAATCTGATCACGCTTTTAGATCGCGCAAATTCGTCGAAATAATCAGTTTTAAAGTGAATATTCGTCGAAAAAATCAGTTTTGAAGTGAATTTCGCTGAATTGTAACTCGGCAAAGAAACATGATAAAAAGTCATGTATGCATATTTTCTGAATCGCCTCGACAAAATAAAGCGTTCTAAGCACTTTTCAAGTTCCTACGTAGAATGCTTCAAAAGTTACACTGGTCGAAATTTGTGGTGGGTTGCGTCAAACAGCATAGTTGACGCAAGACGGTGTTTATGGGATAGCGGCGTGAGCCCTGTGCGATAGGAGGGGGAGGCGGGCCGCCGACGGGCGTCGTGGCAGGGGACGGTGTTGTGGGAGATTCAGGCCGGGTCAGCCCGGCTGAATCCTGTTTGCACTTTGTACCCACAGGGTCGAGTTTCGGAGAAGGGTCTCAGTACAAACACGACCGGAGACGGGGCGCTGAAGACAAGGACTGCGTGGACCGTTGTTTTCGTCCGCGTATCCCCTCTCAGTTGCTGCGTTTCGCGCGACTTGTGCGGTGCTCCGTGCGTTTAACTATTCCCTACCGACTAGCCAGCTTTGAAGACACCCATAAATGGATCAGCCTGTGGATCAGCCTATCACCACTAGAAGTGGAATGCGCCCCGAGAGCTCGGCCTCAACGAGTAAAAAAGAAGCAACTATCCCCCGACGTCAGCTGAGATCATCTACGGAAGCCTTTCTCATCGGCCACACATCATTCTCCATCAGTGGAGCGAAACTTCCGACGGCACGCCAGGTTCTAAAATACTACCTCCACCAGCAACAGGATGATCCGCGCCGTTACGGAGATGCCGCCACTACCAGCGCAGTTGTAAACGTGAGGACATTTTGGACCATGGCGCGTATTTCGACGATCACGGAATACAACTGCAAGGAGAAGCTGCGAGGACTGCTCGACGAATGGCGCTTGCTAAAAAAGAGCAGAGGGAGGGAAGGTGATGCCCAGAAAAAAGCGCGAGAGACGTTCGTGAGTATGCTGGATAAGCTCTGGGACATCGGCGCGCCCGACGCCATCGCCGCGATCAAGGCTAACCGCCTCCTGTCAGAGGAAGACAAACGGCAGGACATCAGGTTCTATGAAGATCAGCAATGCCCACGACTGGCGACGATGAGCGGGAACGACAAGATCTTTCAGGCGAAAAGAGAACGGCAGTTGTCCCGGCAGCAGTCAGCTTCTGTGAGTCAACCTCAGCCCCAGAGAGCGCGACTGGAAGCAGAGACTGCGAGCGGTGACGACTCCATGGAAGAAAGTCACTCATCCAGTGTGGCGTCAGAGTACAGTTACACTCCTCGTGAGAGACGAGAACCAAACGTATGGGTCAGACTTCCTCGCCGTGTTCTGCTAGCACCTGCTGTCGCCGAGGCTGCTGACCGATTCCGCCTGTCTAACAATCAGGTTAGTGTACGCTAATGATACAATGATACATGCTACGTCAGATGCAGCTGCATGCAAAAGGATCATTTTTGTGCTTGCCTGTTATGAAATTCAATTATCCCGACTAAGATCTTAATAAATGCATAACACTTCATTTTCTGATCTCTTCGTTTTCAGATAAGCCCCTGTTTTACGAAAAGTCAAAACTGATAGCATCTTTTACATTTTCGCACAGGTCACAACTGTCGTAGCTGCAGTGCTGCGTTCGGCGGATCCACCCGCCGATGTCAACGAGTTCACCATCTCCAGAGAGTCGGGACGCCGCGCAAGAGTGCTGCATCGCACTGAAGTGTCGGCAGCTGCGCGAGCGTCTTTCATTCCGCCGGAGCATATTGTCGTCCACTGGGACGGCAGAACGATATCGGTGAGTCGTTGATATATCATGGAAACGGGCGTCCTGAAATGTGCAAAGATGAGCCGTAAGTTTTTTTGAACACGTGCCTGGAATTTCACGAAAATAGGCTAGAAATTTGAAAATGAGGTATTGGTTAACTCAACTCATTCTCATTAGAAACACAAAAACCTTGAAGGACTGATAAACAACGACAAATAATGACCTGTGTTTCAGGATTCTCTCGGGTCAGCGCATCACCGTCAGGCTATCCTGATCTTCGGCCACGGTCAGGAGAAGCTTTTGGCCGTCCCATCGGTGCCCGACAGCACCGGCCTGACCCAGGCAACGGCAACTAGCGACGCTCTGGAGGACTGGGGGTGTGAGGACAATGTGATCGGTCTCTGCTTCGACACCACGTCCTCTAACACCGGCCGGATCCAGAGGGCAGTTGTCCGGCTAGAGGGCATGCTGGGCCGACCGCTCCTCCAGCTGGCATGCCGCCACCACGTCTTAGAGCTGCTGGTAGGGGCGGTGGCCAGAGCCCTCTACGGAAGGACAAAGGCGCCGACGGAGCCTCTCTTTGAGCAGCTGAGGAAGAGGTTCGTTCTCCTTATTTGGGTTTACAAGTAGAATCGCTTACTCATAATGCGGTCATCTTTAGCCTCCTAATATTTTTTGCTTTACGTAAATGCATAAATATAATCGCATATTACGCTTGAGGTGCATGACACTCCGTATTGCGTTTTTTCAGGTGGAACGGGCTGGACTTGACAGCCTACGGTACGCTCGAGATCGAGGACTCGGCAACCTGGCTGATGGAGCTCCATGACAGCGCCGTGCGAGCAATCAGCGCCATCTCGACCTTCCTCCGCGACGATTACCGGGAGATGGCCGAGCTCACGCTCCTGGTCCTCGGCGCCCAGCCGCAGCGGGGGACACACTTCCTGCGCCCAGGCGCCTACCATCACGCGCGCTGGATGGCGAAGGTGAGGAGACTTTGTCACCTCCTGTCTTACATTGAAATTCTCCTTCGATTGCCATGAGGTGGGATGAAATATTTAACTAATTGAGGGAAGCTGTGCAATCTGCTTTTTTGACGTTTCGCAGGGAAGGTGCAGCATTCGTAAAATTGGAAAACAATTTTCCACTTAGAGGAAAATTCATTAATTAAGCCCACTCTATTTCAGGTGATGTACTACACGAAGCTGCTCATGTTCAGCCGGCAGCTGGAGTTGGACGAAGAGCTGGTGGGGAAGCTCCGACGGGTAGTGCTGTTCACCGCACTGCTGTACGTCTCCGCTTGGCTGGCCGCCCCCCCCCCCTCGCTGCTGACGCTGCAGTCAACGACCTGCAGCTGTATCAGCGCCTCCTGAAGTACCGGGCTGTTGACGAGGAGGTCGCAAACGCCTCGCTGGCAGTCATCCGACGGCACCTGTGGTACCTGAGGCCTCAAACCGTCGTGTTCGCGCTCTTCAGCGACAAGGTGGAAGACGCGGTGAAGCAGGAAATGGCGGAGAAGCTCTCTAGCCTGTCCGTGCCAGAGGAGTTCGAAAATGAGAACGTCTCCATCGATGAGAAGACGCGCCTGCCAGACTTGGTGGATGGATCATCGTGGCTGATCTTCTCGCGCCTGAAGCTGGCTGATGCTGGGTGGCTGTCGCGGCCGGTCGAGTCCTGGAGTGAAGACGAACAACACTGTAAGGACAAGGAGGCCATCGAAGGACTTAAGGTCACAAACGACGTCGCTGAGAGGGGCGTAAAGCTGATACAAGACTTCGCCAACTCAGTGACCACGTCCGAGGTGCAGCTTCAAGAAATCCTGCAGGTGGTGGAACAGCACCGGAAGAACCTGCCAAAGATTGAGAAGAAGTCACTGGGGAAGCTGTAGGTGCCTCCATCAACACCGCCAATGAAAGGCACGCCACTTCTGAGTACTTATTATGCTTACGTTTGATGCTTGCATGATTGCTGGACGTATTGGACGGAACTACGCTGCGATGTATGACGTATGTGACTATTAACAAAATTGGAGTGGCCTGCCTCCGATTGGTCGTATTTGGTGCTTGTTTGGCTATTTGTTTTTAGCAGATGAACTTTTGCGATGGTGCAGATATGTTCGTTTCACAACCAAGGTGTAGTGAAAAGCCGACGTCTTCAGTGAAGTGACTTTTGGAAGCATGCTTGTTGAAAGAATTGTTCGGCGAACATAGCGCCGATTGCAAGTTTTTTTTCCAAGTGTGTAACTTTTGAACCACCATACGTAGAAACTGAAAAAATGCGTAGAACGCTCTATTTTGTCGAGGCGATTAAGAAAATATACCTACATGACTTTTTATCACGTTTCTTTGCCGAGTTACAATTCAGCGAAATTCGCTTCAAAACTGATTTTTTTTTCGACGAATATTCACTTCAAAACTGATTTTTTCGCCGAATTTGCGCGACCTAAAAGCGTGATCCGATTTTGATGAAATTTTGCACACATGCCCAAATTGAACCAAATCATGGGATAAACCACGAGGGGCTATCATTTTCAAAAAAGTGTGCAAAATGTGCAACCCTAAATTGCACAGGTGTCAACAGGTGACATTTATGGTTTACACTGAGACTGTGACCTCAGTTGACGTTTTCAGAGGTCAACCGAGGTCACTGACTCCGATAACCTGATACGACTTATTTGCCCTATGGCAGTTTCTAGGGCATTTTGTGACGCTGATTTCAAATTTGGCATCCATTTTACATTGTTATATGTTCCACTGGGGTCATGCATTTGCACAGTTCAACCGAGGCCACTGACCTCCGATAACCTGAGATGACCTTTTTAGAGTCTGGTAGTTTCTAGGACGTTTTGTGACGCTAATTTCAAATTTGGCATCCATTGTGCTTCGCTCGGCTTCGCTCGTAAAACGCCCATCCAGGCGTCTAACTGAAAGTATTTTGCGGGGGACGGGGGCGACGCGCAGGCGGCCGCTGACATTTTCACGGCATTGGTCTCGTATGATCGATCTCCGGGGCTGTATCCGGAATTTACACAGGTGCCGGCGCTCACGCCTTATGCATGCATGAGGTGAGACAAATGTGGTCTAGCAACGCTCATCACAGTAGTTAGCGAGCAATAATAGAAGGGCACATTCTCGCTACAATGTAATGTTATTTTACCTCTCGGGGTCTAATACAGTATGTATATGTAGCTTGCATAGGTGTCGATATATATATATATATATATATATATATATATATATATATATATATATATATATATATATATATATATATATATATATATATATATATATATATATATATATATATATATATATATATATATATATATATATATATATATATATATATATATATATATATATATATATATATATATATATATATATATATATATATATATATATATATATATATATATATATATATATATATATATATATATATATATATATATATATATATATATATATATATATATATATATATATATATATATATATATATATATATATATATATATATATATATATATATATATATATATATATATATATATATATATATATATATATATATATATATATATATATATATATATATATATATATATATATATATATATATATATATATATATATATATATATATATATATATATATATATATATATATATATATATATATATATATGCATGTCATGAGCAAACATGCGTTAATGACTGAGTAATATAATGTTTTTCACATGATAATGAGCGCGGTATACTTTCCGGCAGCTGAGTGAGCTACTATCCTTGGCGAGCTGCCAGCACCAATCGTGCGTGACTGATGCCCAAGCGGGACTGAGCTGGGGAGAAATTGCTCCGTTTTCACATGCACGATCACCATCAGCTACCAGAGAATACGCAAAAGTGTCCGTACAGAAGAGTCTCATCTCCTTATGATGGACCTCCCTTTCCGTACAGAAAAGTCTCATCTCCTTATGAGGGATCTCCCTTTCCGTACAGAAGAGTCTCATCTCCTTATGATGGACCTCCCTTAGCAAGGTCTGTGAGAGGGTCTCATGTCTGCATAGAGGGGCCTCACCTGCACATGTGAGGGAACTCCTTTCTGCATAAAGGCCCCTCTCCACACGGGAGAGCTTCATTCGCACAGGTGAGCTTCCTCCCCACTCTCCAGAAGTTGAGCTTCCTCTCCACTCTCCAGAAGGTGAGCTTCCTCTCCACTCTACACGGACAGGTGAACTTTCTCTCCATCTCCACTCTACACGGACAGGTGAGCTTCCTCTCCACTCTACACGGACAGGTGAGCTTCGGGGAGACATTTCATGTTTCTCCCGTTTCATTTCGTCCTGAGATTTCGGTGACCATGGTCTGCAGCTAATGCAGTGTTACTCACCGGTATTTCAGTTCGTGATCTCCTGTCTGGTGGCGCTGGCCGCGGCGGCTCCGCAGCAGTTTGTCGATCAGTTCGGCAATCAGCAGTTCGTCAGCGACAACAACCAGTTCGTTAGTGACAACAACCAGCAGTTCGTCAGCGACAGTGGCGGCCAGAGCTTCGCCGACAACGGCGTGCGGACTGTCAACTCGCGGGATGAGCAGGACCAAACCGGAAACTACGAGTATGCATACGAACTGAGCGATGGCCAGAGGGTAGGCACTAGGAGAACGGACACAAATTCAACCATGGTCAAACGCCAATACTATACAATATTTCCAGGAATATTGTTTACTTCTTATTTGAATTTTGTGGAGCTGCAATGCAGCATTACCTCCCATTGAGAGGATGTGAAGCCAGTTTCTCATCCGCTGATGAGATTTAGAGGTCGTGTGACCATCCACGGTGTGAACCATGCAGTTCAGCAAGTGGTGTTGAGATGGACACTTGTTCACCAGACGAACAGGAGTATTTGAGTAAGCTTTTGACTCTCAAATACTTTTTCCGACTGGGAAGGCGCGCGCTCGGTATCAGCGGTCCCAAACAGACGCACAGGTCAGACGATTTTAGAAGCAATTATTGATTTTAGAAGCAGTCCTGTAAGTGTGAGGGTCTTGCAATGCCGCTTCTAGATTCTGCCGGTGAGCTTTGTGTAGCAGGTCCCATGCTCGAATCCCAGTTCAGGGATGGGCTCCCGACTGATCCTTAGTCCAACAGAGGGTATGTGTAAGTGCCGATAATCACTGCATTTGCGTGGTTTGCCTGTTGTCGAGAGGCACACAAATGAAAACATCTGCAACATCTGCAACATCTGCAACATCTGCAACATCTGCAACATCTGCAACATCTGCAACATCTGCAACATCTGCAACATCTGCCGCTGACTCGGTGTGTCTGTTTGTCTGACCTTTCCGTCCGCTCTGTGCCCTCAGGCGTAGCAGGTCGGCCGGTCAACCCCCAGCTCTGACCCCGAGACCGGCAGCCTGTCTCAGCAGGGCAGCTACGAGTACATCGCGGACGACGGCAACACCTACCGGGTCGACTACACGGCCGACGAGAACGGAATCACGGCCGACGAGCACGGAATCACGGCCGACGAGCACGGAATCCAGGCCCGGGGCGATCACCTGCCCCAGGCGCCAGCTCAGATCCCCGAGTACGCCCAGCTGAGGCGGGAGCACCCGGAGCTGTTCTGGGCCGAGAACGGAGGCGCTGGCGTTGTTCTCAACAACCAGCAGTTCGACAACTAGCTGTTCGACAACCAGCAGTTCAACAATCAGCAATTCAGCAACCAGCAGTTTGACAACCAGCAGTTCAGCAGTCAGCAGTTTGACAACCAGCAGGTTCAAGTTTTGGGACAGTTCATCAATTAGTGAAATTATTTCCACTACTGCCTTTGGCCTAAACGCTATTGAATTTCGCTCTGTGCAGTGAGTGTGAGCTGTGTCTATAACTGTGGGGCTCTTGGCCAAGTGGGTCGCACAACAGAAGTGTCTGTGCGTTTTAGTACCTGTAACATGTGTCTTATTGTGTCTGTTGCTCGTTTGTGCACATATTTGTGTGTGGCGTCGTGTGCTGTATTGTAATTGTTGGATGGCGTTCGTATTGTCACATGCTACATGGCCATGTCTGTCGAATACAAAGTAAAATTCGACTTTTTGTATCTTCATGCATTCAAATAGAAACGACGATTTTGTTTGGGGTGCCTGTTGGTCGCATTTGAACAGATGAATACTGTCGCGCTGATAATGTTGGACCATTGGTATAGGTAATCCTTCAGTCTTTACCGGTAGCGAGAACTAAGTAAAGCTTCAGACAGTTTATGCCCACCATATTTTTGGGGAAAAAAAGTACCAATCATGTGGGATGACTTGATGCCACAGTTGGCATGATGATAATTTCAAATAAATGGTTAGCCCTCGACTTACTGGGGGGGGCTATTTTTTGCCCCCCCCCCCCCCCCCCCCTCCCGTTATTTTGCAATAACTCCTAAACGAACACCGGTGTCATCACCAAACTTGCAGTACCTTCTCTCACATCAATTCGACACATGTTGGAAAAAGAAAAAAGATGAGACTATGATAGGTCAACCGGGCATGACGTCAGAGTGACGTCATGTTCTTCGGTTTTTGTTGCAAAATACTGGTTTCCGGAAAACGCTGTCAAAGGTACGATGTTTAGGATAAATTCACTTGTCTTACATCAAATTACTGACAATAGACCGGGCTATCAAACTGATATCTCCGATTTTTGAATGTTTTTTATTCAAAATTTTGAGAAATCCAAATACATTATTTTTTTTTAACAAAATTTTCAAGAAAAAATCAGAATTATCCAAAAACCGGAATGTATGTGATCGAAGCGTGTGCGGTGAATATGTGTACCAAATTTGAAGTCGATATCTTCAAAAATGGCTGAGTTATGACCTTTAACCCTATTTGTACCAGGGGGGGCGGATTCCGCCCCCCCCCCTCATGTTTTTCGCAGATATCTCCAGAACAGCTGGGAGCAGGCCCATGAAATTTTGGGACTTTTCATAGAATTGAACTCCACATTTGGAGTCAAAATTTTGAGTTCTTAACTTGAACAGAGGCGGTTCCAGGGCACAGTTTTGGGTGGGTTCGGAGGCGACATCTGGCGAAAATACGGAAATGCGATCTTCACGGTTTCTTCCTAACTGCATCAAGTATGAAGGAGTTACATCGGCTTACGGCGATTGCAACAAGTGCAAATTAGATGATGTTAATGAAATATCATACAAAATTGCATGGCAGAGGCGGTTTCAGGGGCTTGAAAAGGGGGGGGGGGGTTTCCAGGAAGTATGCAATGTTTGGCGGGAAGCCAATAGAGCAATGTAAGGGGCATTTATAGCTATCAAGATGTAAAGATAGCTTCTGCTTCCATTTTTTGCATAATTTATTACATATAGAGTTTCAGGGGCGTGTTCAGGAACATGAAAAGGGGGTGACTGGCATGGTGATGACGATATGCCAGCGATAACGGCGCAATATACGTTTACCTTATAATAATATATGCACATATGGGACCAGAAAAGGGAATAAAGTCATTTTTTGCAGAGGCGCGCTCAGGAATGGAAGAAAAGGGGTCATATTATTGCAAGGAAACTAAGAAGCATGGGCGTACAATGACATAAAATACTGCAGTTTTCGGATGAAACACGCACCACAGGCTACTCTACGAACGATTATAAGATAATAGGCGAGTCTAAGTATGGTAAAAAGGGGGGTAAGCAATGTTAATTGAAGTTGTAAGTGAAATAGTCACTGTTGACTAGTTAGTATCATAATAGCGGATAATATACTTATCAAAAGGTCTTGCGCCGCCCTAGTTTGGATCCTAGATACGCCTATGATGAAGTACAACATGCAAAAAGGAACTATCTATGATCAGTAACATATTTATAGTGCTGGGTAGCAACTTGTCTGCGGTTAATATTTTTCCCAATTTTACCCCCCTTTTTCACTAACCTGGTACCGCCTATGGCAAAAAATATGATTTATAACTGTTTTTTCTAATGTCTCAATCACATACCATTTCATTTATCAAAAAAACAACATAAAAAATGGTTTTATTACGCATTTACTTCACCCCCATATTGAGTGACCTGCACACGCCTATGATTTTTGAATTTTAAAACGTCACCGTCATATATCAATTTCCGATTCAATCTCTATCGATTCCTATTAGTTTTGTTAAAATCGGTCGATAAACATGAAAGCTATGTTGGATCAAAAATACCACTAGAATTTGTAGTTTTTGCCCCCCTGTTGCCCCCCTATCCCAAATTTATATTGTTTTATTACTTATAAATGTAGATCGTGTTGAGGGGAACCAAAAACCGTTTGATTTGTGAAAATCGGACGGGTAGATCTCGAGATCTCCGGGGGGCGGAATCCGCCCCCCCCCCCTGTTACAAATAGGGGTAGCCAGGAGCCTGTTACAAATAGGGTTAAATGACAACAATCGACCACCTCTCACAGCATTACTATTCATAAAAAACGCTTTTCCATTTTTGCTTTTCACTTCTATTTATATGGAACAAACAATGTTCTAAGGTCATTTTTCTTGTTCTAGACGAAAACAACCCCATAAACATGTGTTACAACGCCTAATGACCGTAATCTGCAGTTTGACCTCGTGACCTCGGATGACTTTGACCTGACCCAAGGTCATAAACAGCTTAGAAAGGTACTTAGAAGTGTCAGACACACGAATGATACCGATTTATCGACAGCTTATGCGTTTAATATCGCAATTTTGCGCGACAATTCTATCCATCGAGACTTTTTGACACGGTCAAACATTTTATACTTGACCTGACCTGTGACGTCATCGGTGACCCCGAGGTCAACAATATATATGATGTTTCCCTCCATAAATTTTCCAGGGCTATCGAACGTCGTTTGAATTTTTACATTCGGTCCAGTAGTTCCGGAGATCCAAGGGGGGCAAAAATTAGCCCCCCCCCCCCAGTAAGTCGCGTTATGCAATATACCCCAGTAACTCGCGGGTTAACCCGCGCACTGCAGGGGGGGTTGATATCCGCCCCCTCCCCCCCGTCAGGTTTTTCGCAGATAGCGAAAAAACGGCGGCGCGCCGACAGGTTTTGACACACCTGTTAGGACATCAATTGCGCACACTTTGAAGAAAAAAATAACCTCGGGTCATCTCAGGTCAGGTCATCAGACCAGGTCAAGTACCTCCAAAAATGTTTGCAGTTGTGCCAAAGCCAGAGTTTCTCACCGATCAGTTTCAAACTTACAGGATGTCATGAAGGCATAAGTACTTATAATTCGTTTATCTCGGAATTTTGATATCGGTGACCTAAGGTCAGGTCAATTTCGTAACCTCCCATAATTCTCCACAATGAGGAAATATACAAATGATTCCTATTTCAAGGATATACATGATATTAGTCGAATTACTTCTGGATCATGTTATTATAGGATATTATTGATGATCCAAGTGTAAGTTTTGTTCAGTGACCCTTATGGGGTTATTTGAGGTCATGCGAGGTTACCATCACCTGTTTGTCAACAACTCCCGACATAATGAAGACAGAGAAGTGAAACAGACAGCAGCGTGTTGGTCTCGTCGAGATACGTCTTCCCATATGCAACATGCTCTACTTGGGTCACCACTTGACCTTGACCTGAGGTCTTTTTTAAGTTGACTTAACAAGGTCACCATGTATATCATTCAAAGCGCCTTGAGAAGATAAACACATTGGCGTAGACATTTTTTGGTGATCTTCATTAAGTAAAAACTAAATAGCGAAAAACGATTTTGCAAAAAAAAGTTTTTTCTTCTTTTTTTACCTCTGGAGCCACAAATATTAACCTGATATCAAATTTAAGAACCATGACGATTGAAAATTTCACTGGCTAGCGTTGGATTGTTTCCGTTTCTTTCTAACTAGCATATTTTCCGAGATATATGGGAGTTTCTGGAGCGAAGTCCGAAACAGGAAAAAATAGAAAAGTTGACCTTCGATGATCTCTGGTGACCTCAATTTTGCCCTGACCTAAAAAAATACTGGAATATTTTCGATAAAACTTGTATCAAGCTATCAAATTCCTGTTTCGGCTTGCCGCTACGTAGCGCAGTTGTTGAGATCTCACCGGGGGGGGGGGGGGGGGCGGAAATCAGCCCCCTGCTGTTCGTGATCGGCGCAAACCCCTGCAGTGCGCGGGTTAACGGACAGGCGAAATTAAGCAAGCAAGACAGATGATGACCAAATCACATAAATTAAATAGTAATAACTTAGCGACGGACAAATACAGTTATGCAAGCAGAAGTATAACTGATTAACCCATGTGAACAATACAGACTTAACCCTATTTGTAACAGGCTCCTGGCTACCCCTATTTGTAACAAGGGGGGGGGGGGCGGATTCCGCCCCCCCCCCCCCGGAGATCTCGAGATCTACCCGTCCGATTTTCAAAAATGAAACGGTGTTTGGTTCCCCTCAACACGATCTACATTTCTAACAAATACAAAAATCTAAATTTTGTATAGGGGGGCAACAGGGGGGCAAAAACGACAAATTTTAGTGGTATTTTTGATCCAACATAGCTTTCACGTTTATCGACCGATTGTAACACAACTAATAGGAATCGATAGATATTGAATTGGAAATTGATATATAACGGTGACGTTTGAAAATTCAAAAATCATAGGCGTGTGCAGGTCACTCAATATGGAGGTGAAGTAAATGCGTAATAAAACCATTTTTCGATGTTTTTTTATATAAATGAAATGGTATGTGATTGTGACATTAGACAAAACAGTTATAAATCATATTTTTTGCCATAGGCTGTACCAGGTTAGTGAAAAAGGGAGGTCAAATTGGGAAAAAATACTAACCGCAGACAAGTTGCTACCCAGCACTATAAATATGTTACTACTGATCGTAGATAGTTCCTTTTTGCATGTTGTACTTCATCATAGGCGTATCCAGGATCCAAACTGGGGCGGCGCAAGAACTTTTTATAAGTATATTATCCGCTATTATGATACTAACTAGTCAACAGTGACTATTTCACTTACAACTTCAATTACCATTGCTTACCCCCCTTTTTACCCTACCTGGACTCGCCTATTATCTTATAATCGTTCGTAGAGTAGCCTGTGGTGCGTTTTTCATCCGAAAACTGCAGTATGTTATGTCATTGTACGCCCATGCCTCCCAGTTTCCTTGCTATAATATGACCCCCTTTTTTCCATTCCTGAGCGCGCCTCTGCAAAAAAATGACTTTATTCCCTTTTCTGGCCATATATGTGCATATATCATTATAAGCTAAACGTCTATTGTTCCGTTATCGCTGACATGGT
>JAXIVJ010018405.1:0-23341 GCA_036785665.1 Chirona hameri | reverse complement strand
CATAGCTGGTTCATTGTTTCAGATTTATAGTATACAAGTAAATATGCTAGGATAATGATTGCAAATTTGGTGAAAATAATGATATGCTTAATCTGAACGGGCCGGACCGGGCCTGGGCTTGGTGTTCATGGGCCTGGGACGGGCCGGGCTGGGGCTTCGTGGGTCCGTGGCGAACACTGTCACAAACAATTGAAGTGCAGTGCGCTGGTGCGTCCTTGCATGATTCGCTACTGTGGCAAATGATGATAAGCTTAAAAAGTATGATTTGGCAAATTGATGCCTCAGAAGCATCAGTTCCCAAGCAGGGGCTTAACCAGGGGGGCTAGGGGTCATGCCCCCCAAAAGGTCCTGAAACTATGATTTCCCCCCCCAACGGTCGAACATGTAGCTGTAAAAATTGCCTTGCAGCAGTCAAAATTCAGCTATCCACAGTGAAAAAACTAGAAAATTTCGCGCCGCTTCGCGGCATGACACTTAATTCGCAATTGATATATACATTTTTAAAATGGGAACATGAATTAACTTAGTGTCTGGCAGAGGCTCCCCTTGGCGGTACCTAATTACTAGCCCCAGTGCTCACTTCCTTAATAAAATATTAACTTTCAAACGGGCTACATGTTTAGCTAGTTTGCCGAGTTCCGAAAAAGGCGACGCGAACGCAAAGAAGCGGACATCGGCACCCGGAAGCTGCTCCAGCGGTGCCCAAGTTGCTGGACCGAAGAGCTAATAGTGGGGCCAGGCCAGGACCATCTCCCCAAGCCATCTCGCCCCAGGCTCCTCCAGATCCACAGGGACTATTTATGTGCGGAGAAGTCGTTCTGCCTCTTGCTGTTTTCAAACCATTTGCACTGTTACCAGTTGTTTGTTACAGTTCGGTACATATGTATACAGTTATTATTATCATATGTACTATTGAGCGCTGACTGCCACCGGTCATCGTGATTTACTATCCGAGGAATAAGTATATGAAAAACTACCTTAATTTCAATATTTTTCATCATACCAGATGTGCAACCAGGAATAGTTACCTGAGGCTTGGCAACACTCACCGCTTGGTTCCAATATTAAAATTTCGTTTTCCACGACCCAAAATTAAAACTTCACGCCGCTTCGCGGCGTCACATCGGTGGCCATCGTCATAACGAAGCAATCGTCATCGTCTTCGGTTCGTTGTAACGGTGAATTGAATGAATAGATTTCTAGCTTCTTATCCTCTACAAGGCCCACTGCCCATATTTCTGGGTTGTATCAGGCAAACCCGTAAAATTTCGCGCCGATTGGCTGCGCTAAATAACAAGTACCTACTATATATAACATGCAAACCATATTACAAATGCTGGAAAGGCTTAAATCAGGGGTTCCCAACCTGGGGGAATTCCCCACTTTGGGGGAATAAGTATACCGCAGGGGGGGGGGGGGGGGGGGGGTGGAGAGAATGGCAGACTTCTCATATTAAGTGCGTTATTCAGCTTTGGAGACTGATAATGAGATGTGATAAATACATTGAATTGCTTTTAACTATTTAGACATTATTACTATATTATGAATTAAACCAGTAATTTATTAGGTAACGTTATAAACCCATAAATGACACATAACTGGTTTAATAAGATTGGAGAAAGTTTATCAACTCGTTCATTGTAAGAAAAAGTTGTTCAAAATGCTCATTTTTGCTAATAATATATTATTGTAATCAAAAGAAAAGCCGAACAAGTTTGCTCTAGCTTCAGGATCTGACGAGAGTTTAATCGGCTGGTGAGAACCATGTTCTCTGTGTCCATGTGTCGGCCATCACCGTCGGAAAGCGCCGCGCCCTCGGCAGGTCACTCGGAGGCCAGGTGTCCAGGTGTTATTAGGTAACGTTATCAACCCAAACATGACACATGACTGGTTTACGGCCCATCGTAACAGCTTGCGGTGACCCTCTCTCGACAAGCTAAGTTGGATTATGCAGCTGATTGGGGGGGGGGGGGGTTAGACGCCCCCCGGAACAGCGCGGATTAAATTAGAAATGCGTAATTTTTTCGTCGACTTCAGGCGTTTTGGGGGCTTGGCCCTTCCGGCCCCCTTGGATACGCCAGTACCCAGGAAACATTGGGGGATGAGAGCACCTTGGGGGGCCGAACTCAACATTGTGGGGGGGCCAAGGGCCACCCCAAAAGTATATAAATCGACACATGAGTACAACTGAACGCTGATTTATAGTTGTTTGTCAGGGAAAATTGGGGGATAATTCCCTGGCTCAAGAATGGGGGACACGCCCCCCCCCCCCCCGGTGGTGGAGCCCCTGGTGCGGTGCTTGTTACCGCTGTCTTTCAAAATACACTGGAGTACGTGGCTACCCTGCAAATTGTGTATGTTCAGAATGCATTTTAGGCTGATCCAAATATATAACTAGGTGGGGGGATGGGGATATCAGCTCGTAATAAGTGGGGAATCGACCAAAAAAGGTTGGGAACCGCTGGCTTAAATACACGCATAAAAATTGGGGTACATTTTTTCGTCATTTCAGCCGACCCCTACTAAAAAATCAAAAATGATCATCGGTGACGCCCATGCCTCCCCCCCCCCCCCCCCCCCCCGGTCAACAACTTTCTCGCTGACGGCTGACGGCCTGCTACTCCCCCCCCCCTCCCGCTCAACAATTTTTTGGAAATTCGCCACTGGATTTGCCTCCCCAAACCCACGGCTAGATCCGCCCGTTCCCAAGCCATAGCAAACTACCCCGTTTGTGGTATAATAGGGCTCTTTTGCGGAGGAAATATACAGTTATTTGAATTAACCCTCGCCAGTGCAGGGGGATCCCCCCCCTCGGTTTTTCGGGAAATACTCGCATAAATATCAACCGATTGGGATGAAACTTTCAGTACCCTACTTGTGAACAATTGTACACATATTCTGAAATTTGTAAGTTGTAGGTCACATGACCCGTGACATTTGACCTGTTTCTCAAGGTCATGTCAGGCGCAACTGGCGTGCGTAGTATTGATCTTTGTAACTTGTGCAGTTTCACAGTGTTTGTTGTTCAGGAGCATATGCACAGGTGTTTCCAGAAGACAGTTGTAGTTTCCCTTGATATTGTGACCTCGATTGACCTTTTCAGAGGTCAACCGAGGTCACTGACCTCCAATGACATGATATTACTTTTTTGACTTCTGGCAGTTTCTAGGACATTTTGTGACGCTGATTTAAAATATGGGTTCAGTTTTGCATAATTATATGTTCCACTGGGGTCATGCGCCTCCACAGGTCAACCGAGATCACTGACCTCAAATGATCTGACATGACCTGACATGACCTTTTTCGAATTTGGCAGTTTCTAGGACTTTTTATGAAGCTGATTTCAAATTTGGCACCCATTTAGCATAATTATATGCTCATTCGCGATTCTAGCTCGATTAAATTCAATTTATACGCATTTACAATTTAGTTGAATTTTGGGTCATTGACATGATCTGAGAGGTCACATAATGACCTAGGACCTTCAAATCGGGTATCAATGGCTTTCTCTCGTGACAAGCAACACGCTCGTTTTTAATCGAAGCTCTAGCCCAATTAGGGCCGAAACGCTAGGGGGTTGTACCCCCCCCCCCCTGCACGGTCACGCACTGATCGGACGCTGCACGGGCGAGGGTTAAGCGATACCTGTTTTATAAGGTGAATGTAAGCTCAGGAAGAATATTGAGGTTTGTAAAAGATATCAGTACCCCGTCGATATCCAACCAACTGCACATTCACTACTCCGAAGTTCACACGCAAGCCTGTGCGTGGGATAAGGTTCGCAAGGCTATACCGTATCAGAAATGATTCGAACACACCGTAACGGCATTCTTTTCCCGGTATGTCATATTTTTCATATGGCTGTCAACGGCAAAGATTTGGGTTATCTATCAAGTCTCTGGATAAGATGAAACCGAGATCATCAATAATGTCACGGAAACTATCTCATATTATAATTTAATGGACGAGCGCCTGACAAAGATTTGTTATTGGACGAGCCGAAGGCGAGTTCATTAAGAAATCTTTCAGGCGCGAGTCCATTCAATATTTTATCATGCAACTGTTCGCGCGATCCAATCATACAATAATTCATGACCAAATATGGTACAATCCAATAACAAAAGTGTTATTGGATCCTGTAGAGTCCATTAACACTTCCAGTGTTTTTCCCATTGGCTTCAGCATTACGATCCATAAACGCATGCATTTATTGGTAAAATATGTGTAACACGTGCTGAAAAGGAAACGGCCTCTCAGTTGCATGATAAGTGATGTTTAAGCATGGCTTGTGAATGTTTTATCCTCTAATGATGTGTTTTTATTGATTCAAAACAAAGCAGTGATTTGACACTTTTTCTGGTGTTAAAATTTTATTTTCTCCATAGTGTATTCATTCTACTCTTGAATGAAATCAGACATGTGTGATTCATATGTATAACTAACATATATAACATTTTCGTTTCCATGAGGACTCCACATGATTATTTGTACAGCCCCTTTAAATAAAACATTGACCGATTTTTTTAAAATATAGGTACTGAAAGTCGTACTTAATCTTCGTGAAAAATAATCCTTCGTGAAAACGGTTAATATGATACACTTTTGTTCTTGCATGTTACGAAACTTACTCGAGCGGACAAGCTTCTTCGTGAAATGCGGAATTGGATGATAAACATACCTGGTGATACAAGAATCGTACTGTTCCTGGCTATCTCATCTAAAGCCATCGCAAGTTAAGCAATTTATTTAACATAAATGGGAGCAAATACAAAATGATACTTTCTTTAATTTGTATATTTCTGTCATGAAACAGTATCAGTCACAACAACATCTCATCCAAAAACCTGAAGCGTCCTCTTTCTGTTCTGCAGCCTGAGGAGAGCCTCATGGCCGCCATCTGACATGAAAGCATGCAGCGTCCTCCTTCTGTTCTCCAGCCAGAGGAGAGCCTCATGGCCGCCATCTGACACGAAAGCCTGAAGCGTCCTCTTTCTGTTTTACAGCCTGAGGAGAGCCTCATGGCCGCCATCTGGCACGTGCTGCACCTTTGTTTTGAGACCTGTCATCAAGTTTTGGACCATGGCCGTGTCGATCTACTTTAACTTGGCTCGGACCCGGCGCTCCAGTTCACTTGCTGTGTCTGCCTCCCAGCCGTGTTTGTACACAGCTTGCTTGAGATGACTCCAGAAATGTTCGATTGACCGGATTTGAGGCGCCGCTGGCGGGTTATGCGCACGTGCAGCTGTCGTAATTTTTAGGTCTTTCAGATTTTCCGTGACTGACGTTTTGTAGTGCGCCGTGACGAGGTCTGGCCCAAATTTTCTCATGATGGTGAGTTTTGATAAATTTGTTCACCAGGGGAACGCACTTATTTTCATATAAATCCCCGTTCATGGCGTTGTTTTTCTCGACGAAAACTGGGTCACTCATTCCCTCACTTAAAATGGCCATCCAAAGCAGCTCCTTCGGAAACTTGTTTTTTTTTTACAAAGCGCACTTCTGAAGAGGTGTTCTTCTTGTCTGGTGTATAGAAGCCTTTATTGGTGACACAGCTGTTGTTTTTTTTAAAAGAAAATATGTCTCATCGTCGATGACAATAACGGTCTCTCCCCTCGACTTCACGGACCCTTTTTCTGAGGCCTATGCATGCGGTCTATTGGAGCAGTAACCACGGACCAGTGACCACCAGCAGTGACCAGTGACCACAGTGAGAGGTCAGGGACCACTGACCAGTGACCACCCGGTTAGGAGTGTCACTGGGGTGGGATTGTCGCCGGCTAGACTCATCGCTCAAAAATGGGCGAGGCGGTGTGCTGAAGGACATGCAGTCATGCAACCTGGGAGTCATGAAGGACTGCCCTCTCCGTCCTCTGGGTGAAGGTGTGGCCGCCCCACTGTTACCATAAGGGACTCCCTGCCTCTCTCCACTAGGGGTAGGTGTGGCTGTCGCTGATATCCCCATGAAGGACTGCTGCTTCATCCCCCGTTTGAAGGCGTGACCGTGTCGCCGGACATGAAGAGCTATGCGCAGGAGGCACCACCTGCTGTCCGCCAACAGCCGGTGTCTCCGAATAGGATGTTGATGTCGATGGACTGGCTTAAATGCAGAGTTACCACCAGGATGTTCATGTGAAATATGGCCTCCTCCAGTACTCGGCCTTTTGATGCGGGCGTCATAGGCGCTGGTGCCACTATCTTGTTGTCGCTATGGGTGTCCATCTGTCTTAGTAATTTGTTACGGATAGGGGCGTCATTCTTCCCATTCTGCGAAGGTCATCCCAGCCCTTTACACATGTCAGTTACCCTTGGAAGTATTTTAGCAGTTATGTGTGGCCGATAGTTATGCTGATGCAGTTGTTGTTTGCTGGCTTACTGTTGGGTACTTCAGATATTTTGACAATATTTGAATTATGTAGATTATAACTATCCTCATGGACGTTCCGAGAGGCAGATACAGGATTCCGCTCTCGCTTTCAGGGGAATTGCATATGTGATTGACCAATACACCAACGCATTGATTTTGAACGAATACCTCTGCTATCCTAAACGTAGCTGTATTGCACCGATGAAGCAGCATTCTTGTGAGGACCAGTCATCTGATGTAACATACCTCTCTCTCCGGCTGTACCGGCCGGTAGACCGCGGTATCCCCGCGATGGGTGACCTCCCCTCTCTCCCCCACCCTCGGAGGGTGCACGTGACCGGCGCAGCGGCCTGCAGCGGACCGGCCGGCCCTTGTCACGCCGGTATCGGCCCATCTTCCGGCCGGTCGCCGCGGCCGCCGGCGACCTGTGACCTTGTGTCAGACCAGGACTCGGCTCGCCGTGCCGGCTGCGCGCCTCTCTCGCTGCCGGCCCGAGACGCGCTCATCTCTCGCCCGGCCGAAACTGGCTTACCTTGGAGAGCCATAATCGGCGACGGCGGCGGCCGGCGAGCGGGGCTGCCGGGGAATCTGCCGCCCGCGGGCCCGCCGCCCTGCCCAAACCCCGCTGCCGCTGCCGCTGCCGCTGCCAGCGCTACCGCCGCCACCGCCATCGCCGCCACCCACATCCTGGAGCCGCCCTGGAGCCGCCCTGGGACATCCCTGGAGCAGCCCTGGAGCAGCCCTGGGACAGCCCTGGAGCCGCTCTGGAACTGCCCTGGAGCTGGTCTGGAGCAGCCATGGAGCAGCCCTGGAGCCACCCTGGAGCTGCCCTGGAGCTGGTCTGGAGCAGCACTGGAGCAGCCCTGGAGCAGCCCTGGAGCAGCCCTGGAGGCGCCCTGGAGTCGCCCTGGAGCCGCCCTGGAGCAGCCCTGGAGCAGCCCTGGAGCAGCCCTGGAGCAGCCCTAGAGCAGCCCTGGAGTAGCCCTGGAGCCGCCCTGGAGCAGCCCTGGTTAAGCCCTGGGGCAGCCCTGGAGCAGCCCTGGAGCTGGTCTGGAGCTGGTCTGGACCAACCCTGGAGCCGCCCTGACGTTCGATGTTTGGCGTCACTGGGACATGCGGGTGGAAACGTAAGAACAGATGCGGGGGTGGAGTGGTGGAGGAGAATTCGTCATGAATTTCTGGAAACGGGAACTCGCAGAGAGAATTTCAATTAAGTATTTTCCTCAGTTGCTGCTTGATAAGGACAAAGGAACGTGACTGGACGAGCGGATGATGGATAGGAAATGTGCATGGAGTATCACGTCACGATGTCCAATCACGTTTTTCGTAAGACCAGGCTGCATGATCTCTTCATTGTTGATTGACTGGATTTTAGTCGGCATATTTCAGGAGGCCGGTCAACAATCAGATTTCGACAGAGCTAACTCCGTCGTTAATTCCGACAGCTAACTTCGACAGCTAATTCCTTCTGTCTACTGGAGCTCGCTGGCTATCACTAACCATTTTTACAATGATTGTGGTACACGAATAATTTCACGGTAATTTAATCAAAGATAATAGCTGCTTTCACTTGCGATCTCGGAGCATATCTTGCGTATTCTCTGAAAACATAATTGAGAATTGATGAGTTCGACGTGGGTGATCGATCTGTTCAGTCAGGACGATCGACCTCGTCCTGCTGAATATGTCTGTTGGTTTGTGTCCATCGCTTTCTATTGTACTTTCATGGGTATTCTACGTGAAAAAGTTAGCTCTGTGACAATGTATATATGTCTGAGCTCAGCCTTCGCACGCTTTGCAGGAAACGGAATAGCTTCGAAGGCTGCACAGGACCACAGAATATCTAGTAACTTTAATCCAGTTAACTAAACCCTCGCCCTACGGGAGCTTTTTTCATCTTCGCCCTACGGGGGTCCTAAAAATACCCCCCTGTTAACTTCCAAATAAAGTAACATAGAGCAACGTGGTAAGAACCAACATGTTGCCTGTCATGTTTGGAATCTCACGGTATGCAATTTTTAGGTTTCGGGTCAACGAGTGACCTTCTAGATCAAGTGAATTACCTCGATCGACCACGTCCAGAACAGCGATTTTGCTCTTTCAGAAAACCTCAAAATGAGAAATTGATAAATGTAAATAAAAAGGCATGTTCCTAGGCCAGTTTTGTCTCAGAAATACAAACAAGGTAATTATTTATTCGTATCTAGTAAAAAAAGTCCAAAAAAGTTATTAAAAGAATTACGTCATGAATTTCTTACACTTAGGGAGCCATCACTCAGTCAAAAATAGAGATGTTTCTTTGAAATTTGGTTTGAGTATTGTCCATACTCAGTTCTCTCACATATATTCCGTTTTTTAACATTTTTGAAAATGTTCATTTTGTGGTGATTTTTCCAAAAAAAACATTTTTTTTCATTTTGGGGGTCAAAAATCCAAAATTTCGAAAATCCGAGATTTCCATTTGAAAGAAAATGACATTTCATATCTTTGCTTAATTATTTGTTTCAAAACTCTGTTTTCTACAATTGTTCAAACATTAATCGTTTTCCCACCAATATGACGTCATCAAAACATCATTATTTCCCACAATTCTCAACCAATTTCTATTAAAATTGCACAGCATACGTATAATTGTTGTATACTTAGCTACGTAAAATTTCAGCAAGATGCGCCGCATGTCTAAAAAGTTATGCAAGAAAAACCTCAGGGGGGTTCGTTTTAGGACCCCCGTAGGGCGAGGGTTAAAACGACCAGTGCGGCTATTCCTCTTCATAAGTTATATCATGTAGCCGAGATATGGAATCGTTAGGAAGTCGTCTTTTTCAAGAGGTAAATTTACAGAATAACGCCAATTTCTACTGTTTCTATAGCAAACTTACTTTCCTTACATTTTGAATTGAACATTTTAAGCCAGCTTCGGGAAGATGGCATTATATTTATCCATATTTCATCTGTTAGAAAATAAGGTTTAGTAAGTCCAGCGTCTCTGCTCCCTGAGCACACACCGTGGGATCAGTGGTTCCGTTGTTGGAGTTCAAACAGGTCACAAGTCTCCAGAATCTATCGCTGATATTCGCTGAGTCCATCACGAGCGTTTTGCTGAACATATTATCACATGTGTTCACTGAGTCCGTCACCACATGTGTTCACTGAGTCCGTCACCACATGTGTTCACCGAATCCGTCACCGCATGTGTTCACTGAGTCCGTCACCACATGTGTTCACTGAATCCGTCACCACATGTGTTCACGGAGTCCGTCACCACATGTGTTCACCGAGTCCGTCACCGCATGTGTTCACTGAGTCCGTCACGACATATGTTCACTGAGTCCGTCACAACATGTGTTCACCGAGTCCGTCACCACATGTGTTCACGGAGTCCGTCACCACATGTGTTCACCGAGTCCGTCAACACATGTGTTCACTGAGCCCGTCACCACATGTGTTCACCGAGTCCGTCACGACATGTGTTCACTGAGTCGGTCGTTGGTGTTATATTCATACTACTTACGTACCGGTTGTTCGAATCTGCTCAAAACTTTCTTTATTTATTGATTTATTGAACAGTCACATGTACATCCACTTTAAAGGGCTATTCTGTACATGGTTACAGCATGCATTCGCCTACAAGTACACTGGTTTGATGGATCTGATTGCACGGATCTGGTCTGATTGCAATTGACCCGAGTCTCACAGCGTAGAACACAGCATCCACGCCTCCGTCATCGTCATCATCCGTCATCGTCACCCACGCCTCCGTCATCGTCATCATCCGTCATCGTCACCCACGCCTTCGTCATCGTCATCATCCGTCAGCGTCACCCACGCCTCCGTCATCGTCATCATCCGTCATCGTCATCCACGCCTCCGTCATCGTCATCATCCGTCATCGTCACCCACGTCTTCGTCATCGTCATCATCCGCCATCGTCACCCACGCCTTCGTCATCGTCATCATCCGTCAGCGTCACCCACGCCTTCGTCAGCGTCATCATCCGTCAGCGTCACCCACGCCTTCGTCAGCGTCATCATCCGTCAGCGTCACCCACGCCTTCGTCAGCGTCATCATCCGTCAGCGTCACCCACGCCTTCGTCAGCGTCATCATCCGTCTGCGTCATCCACGCCTTCGTCAGCGTCATCATCCGTCAGCGTCACCCACGTCTTCGTCAGCGTCAGCGTCTCGCAAACGAACACTCTCCTTTTCACATCAAGTTGCATCGCAGCGACTCACTCATTAACATATATAGCACATATGATATACCTACGTTGTCAATGAGCTAAGTTCAAGTTAGTGTCATGCACATTTGCCTGGATCCCGGGATCCAGCTGAGATCCAGATATTTGTGTCCTGTGTCCCGGGATCCACATGGGACATCCGTACAGGTACACAATAAGCCGAGGGATCCACAAATATCCCATATCCTGATGCATTTTATGCCGAAGGATCCACTGAGATCCCAGATCGAACTTCGGGCTCCAGGCACGCCGGTAGGTACCTACTTCTTGCTAATTTTATCATATGGGGGAATTGATTACAATCTCTATGTTTGCTAATAGATACAAGTAATTTGCAGGTACTAATTATAATCTACATAGTACATACTACATACGCAAAATAGAGACCACAAATTTGTGATGTCAGTCCCTGCACCTTGGTTGTGTTTCAAGATTCAAGGCTCTTTTAACTTAGAGATCCACTGAGATCCCATATCCTGAAGCAGTTTACGCCGAGGAATCCAGGAGGATCCCAGATCTTCATGCATTTTACGCAGAAGGATCCACTGGGATCCAATATCTTCATATATTTTATGCCGAGGGATCTACTGGGATCCCAGATCCAACTTCGGGATCCAGGCACAAGTCTGGTGTCATGATCACATGATTAGATATTCGCGGTCCGCGGGATGGCCACTGGGTACCACCCAGTGGCCATCAACACATTTACCTCGTGGTTTAACCGCCTATAGATCTTTTCATCGATCACGGGATGGCTATTCTTCAGGTCTCGAATGACATTTTTCAGCACTGACTACGCCATAATTTGCCTTCTTTTTTCAACAACAACAAAAATGGCAGGATGTATAAAAGCCTCGTAAAGCATTGCAAGCGACCTCTTTATACCTTTTACACCTAAACATGTTTGTGGCTTTATAGGTTTACTGTCAATTGCAGGCGCCTTTGCACAAAATATGTTGACCTCTGTCACCTCACCAAAGAACACACCTAGAACACGTGCGCGAATCTTACTCTCTCTTGAGAATAAAGTCAACAAATGTCATTAGCATCCACGAATATGGATACTGAGGCGTTCGTAACATAAATCGCCGCTGATAACGGGTCTCTCGCCGATGTACAATGTGCTCAATGTATGTACAATGAGTTCAGCCCTGCACGACGGACTTGCCCAACACTTCTGATCTCGGGTTTACTACCACTTAGGCCACGTGCTATTGCGTTATATTAGCTGGCAGGGTTTCAGCGTGCAATTTCTCGATGACATTTACTGATCCTACCGTACATTTGCGCTGTGTCTGACATACGTGTTCAGTCGTGACGTGAATGCCGTTAAGAAATTGCAAAGCTTCACATTGGTGACCTTCCAGCTCGGCATTGAGCATTAGTTGAGAAAATGCTGCGCACGCGCAGTAGTGATTCGCTTGTGACAGCCGTGTTGCAGGCTGCCGGCCGGTTCTCGGACTAATCCGCGCGGTATCGGCGGCTTGGGTGGGCTGACGAAATATGTATCATCCGTGACTATCTGTCTTTCGCTCAGGAGGATCGCTGTTTTAAAGCAGAAATGTATAATATCAGTGACGACATATTTAATCTCTCGGAGATGGGGATTCAACAAATTAATTTTAGCGAACTTAGGGCGAGACTCGAGAGACAGACAGTAAAACTAAAGTGCGTCTTGCATGGAATCGACTAGTCTTTGATGTTGGGCGTCTGCTTGCCCTATACTTTGTGTCATATCCTACACCCAAAGACTAGACGGGCACGAATATTGGCTCGCACCAACCGTGTAATGGAGTGGTAATCCATCCGCACCGGTTAGCACTATACATGAGAGCAGGATTGCAGCCACTGTTCTGGTTCAGGTTTGATCTGGTTTTGTAACGAGCTGACAAGCATGAAGGTAACATGAGCTGAAGCCACACCTATACGGCTATCTCGTGTAGCATCACAGGTGCTGTGACAATGGCATATGGGTACTTGAATCTGCCCCGTCTGGTGGTATACTATCGCTGCCTATTTTGTAGTGATGTATTAAACTGGGCAGATGTATCTCCAGTTTTATAAGAAGCAGCACATGTGCAATGTGCATGATACGGACATTGGAGAATGTAACCACTAGTGGTGGCAATTTCAGAAAATATTTGTCCAATGTCCGACCGAGATGTCCAAGGCCATGGTCATTGGTCACGGTCAGCTGTCCGTCCGAAACTTCCCGCAAATCATTGTTTATCCGAAGTTTGTCCGAAAGCAGGGAAGTTTGATATGGAATGTAAAACATGCAGTGTATCATTCGTTTAATACAGACAGTAACTAAGTGATTTTCGCGACAAGCCATCCTTGGGCATTGGATGTCCGAAAATGTCCAAAGAAATATGCTATGTCCGTCCGAAAACCGAATCGGTCTTCGGGCAACTTTGGAATTCCGAAAATGATCGTACCGATTGGCACCACTAGTAACCACCCACAATAATCTCCAGATCTATTCCAGACTCTTCTCCTATGTCCTGCAGCAGCCCTCATGGTACGACTGCCACCTCCCCAGACCCAGACCCGTGTTACCCCCCACCCCCCCCCCCCCCTCACTGCCAGACGCGTCCTAAGACTGCCAGTCATGAGCCAAGGTTGTAGCGGGCCGGCCCGGTGGACACGGGATTCCTGAGCACTCGGCTGGGGCGGGCTGCACGCGCAGTCCTGCATACCAACCAGGCTCCCACTTCACAGACGTATGTCGCTCCTGGTCTTGAAATTGACTGAAGACCGATAGCCATTCGCGAACAACCCATGTATACTGCGGCTGTGTAGCGCGCACGGCCGAGGCCATCAGAAACCTGAAGGCTATCGGTATTAGGCATTGTATATGTGCGCAGCATTGTGGTATGACTGCTGTTTCACATTCAGACACTGACACAAATCAATAATAAGAAAACATCCCAGACACTTGAGCAAAGGAAAATACACATACCCCGTAGCTATGTAAAAAACGAAATATTTATCATTGCACGGGTCCTTACAGTTGGATAACAGTGCAAAATCAACACTTTTCAGCCATCACAATTTACCAGTGATCCAGGGGTGTGGTTTTACGAAAATGATTGTGGGTTACCAGACTGAAATTTATTTTGCCCTCCCCACCCCACTCCAGCAGCCAACGAAAACATTGGTGCTGGTTTTTCGTAGGTAGGGGCAGGTGGGGGAATTCGGATCACTACGATGGCGAAAACTTCAGTGAGTTTGATCATGACGATGATAAAGCAAATAACCGGTAACCTCATAATACATAAATAAATCAATTGAACCCGAAATTACACTGTTTAAAATGTATTCTCTTTAGGCTTCATCAGCCATGATGATACTGATCGGTATTATCGATATTATCTTTGCTGATGAAGCTGCAACAGAGAAACACAAATTATAACAGTAGAATTTCAGTCTAAATTAACTTATTTATTTATTATGATGTTACTGGTCATGCCCTTTATTATCATCGGCATTTGGACCACTTAAGCTCTGCCTGACGTCACGTGGCTGTGTCATTTGAATACGTCTTCTCTATTGAGTTTGTGTATAGATGCAGCGCCAGATCCTTGTACCTATTTCTTCCTAAGCCTAATCCTTGTCGCCTCAGATTTCATGTTTCTTTTCCAATGCAATGCAAAGTCAAAACTGACGATTAGAAAAATCGTGGGGTAATTTGGACCACCCTGATCCGAATAGCCCTGCCGTTTCAACTTCTTCTTGTAACCTCTTCTTGTAACCTCTTCTTGTAACCACAGTCGACGCATTCGAATAACAACAGTATTAACAAGCCAGTACCAAAGTTATACTTTCTGAAGAATATCTTGATATGTGCACTGAATACTTTAAAATGGGGACTAAGAAAGGAACATAGGGAATATATACATGAACATCTGGGTCATCGGTCCGGAATAGGTAATCCTGAGTCCATTTTGTTTGCACATGCGTGGTCATTTGCACAAAACAAACGAGGGGAAAGGCGTCGAAAAGGTGTATTTACTGATTGAGTGATAAGGAACACCAGTGGTTCGAATTTCCCCTTTCCGATACTTCGGGAGACATTAATACGTCCTGACAACAATATTCCAATTGCCGTGGCATTGACACCTGGTGATATCAGAGTAACCATTTCATCTTCATAATTATCAAAAAACTGACGGATTGTTGAATTCACATTTAGGTAAGTTCCGTGCAAAACAACATTTCAGCAACATAGGGAATATATAATATATATAAACGATGGCATGCGGCAGTCGTGTGTGTCGAGCATCGTAGATATCGCGATTTGAGATGGATCGTATAGCGCTCTGGATTTGACAGGAAGGGTGGTGGTTCAAATTACCCCAGTGCAGTGGTCCAAATTCCCCCACCTTCCCCTACGTTTACTTGTGTTTGCTGTTAATTGCTCAACACATTGATCGACTGGAAAATTGAAACAGCTACGAGCGTCTGCACTAAGTATTAAGTTAACTTTTAGGGTCTTTTTGTCGCCAGTCGATGCGTTTTTTTTAGTTTGCCGCTTATCGGTTACAATTTCCACATGTAATGTATGTGTCCGTCCCGACTACATCGTTTCAATCATGATTAAATCAAGAACGTCTTCGTTCGTCTTTCAGTCCGGACGAAATATCGCTTCGGTATGCATGTATGTGTGTACTTACTCCCCAGTACATATAATCCAAAATACAAAGACCGTTCTTCAAAGACGAAGGGTCTATTTCGTGTCGGCCTTGCAGCGACTTCTATGAGGACGCTGCCAAAAGTCACCTGTGCGCGCAAATCACAAAATAAAAGCGTCTGTTTATGGAAACTAGATCAACTTCGTTTAACACTATATTATCAAAACGATTAGGTGTGCATTTATTCGTTACTAAAACCTACTTTATAGCACAGTTACAATTGCAACTTCCATCGATCCAGACACGCCTTCGGCTTACACAATTGTAATATACTTCTTTGGAAAAGTATATGGACGTTGAAGTAAATACATGTGCATCGAACAACTTCCAGCATGAAATAAAACAAGGTTTTAATCAATAAATACTCAGTTTCTTGACAGCTAGTGCCATGACAAAATGTATTCTGTGCTAGGAAAGGTGCGATCATAACGGCTGGGAAGATTTGAAACAGTTGATTGGCATACAAACCTACTGCCCAATCATTGAATTGCCTCCCTGGAAATTTGTAACATGCGAAATCAGCGAAATCAGCGAAATCGGCGAAATCCTGATCTTGCAAAAACGTGTTTCCTTATTATGCCTTTTGAAACATGTTCTTGATTGTGGGTGCCGCAAGACTATTGTGTGTGCCCATTTCAGCTTCGTGGGTACCCTGGCACCCACAAAGAGATAGGAAACCAAGCCCCTGCAGTGATCTAAACGTGTAGTTGCGATGCACGGCTGGCTGTTGCTAGGCTCATGTTAATCATTGCACTGCCAAGGAATGAACGCTCGCAAGGAACTGGGACGCTGCAAAGACGCCGCAATGTCTGAAGATATACCTAACATACCAACACGTGTGGATGATCTTCGCTGCTGTTGACAAAACAATGGCTTTGATGTGAACACGGTATTGGTATAAATAAGCAAAATCATGTTTCAATTATTGATAGAATTATTCTGAATAATTCCAAAGTACAAAGAAATCGACGTTCTCTACAGCCATAGTAAGAGTCAAAATGAAATAATAGCAGTTTTGACGAAGGATTATTGCGCTGAAAAGTTTCTGAAAGATTCTGAAAGTTTTGAAAAATTACACAACTTTTACATGCCATTTTTGCCTAGAAATGTCCCTCATAATTTGTTCATATGTTGGTAAGAATAACAAATGTTGACAAAACTGCGGTTTGGTGGCAATAAGCAAGATAAGTATTGATAGAATCTTTCTGAAACTTTTCTGGAAGATTCTATCAATACTTATCTTGCTGATTACCACCAAACCGCAGTTTTGTCAACATATTTTATTCTTACCAACATATGAACAAATTATGAGGGATATTTCTAGCCAAAAATCGCATGTAAAAGTTGTGTAGTTTTTCAAAACTTTCAGAATCTTTCAGAAACTTTTCAGCGCAATAATCCTTCGTGAAAACGGCTAATGAGTGAGCAAACTTCCTGTCCAATGTGTTCCAGCGTGCAGGAAACCTGATCTTGGCACCAGGCATGTACAAGCCGTGCCTTAGGTGTTTCACACAGTTTGGTAAAGGGCCTATTCATGCACATGAATGCACAAGGTGTATGTATATCTCTGCACATGACTGTCATCTGCCTGTAATATGACTATAATCATATGCAGGGGCACAGAACACCACGACAGATTTCTGTAATACTGGTGCCGACCTTTAGCGGAAATAGTCTTCAATCAAGCCTATTGTATCCTCACCTAAAGCCTCGCCTATTGTTAAATCAACACTTGGGTACTGCCAGTCAGCTGGCTGAGTGTTTACCGCGGAGTCTGAAGCGGCGAACGACCGTCAAAAGTCGGCGCATTTCTGCTCTTCCTGGTGGCATATGACTGCACGAGCAACTTAGAGTTGACCTTTAAATCTTCCCGTATCCCGCATAAATTCAAGCGAAATAACCGGAATTCAGGAAACATGCGAATAAGCGAGCGAAGTTTAATAGAATTAGAGGCCGCACAAAATTAGACACAATCTTGGACCAATGGACCGCACACATCCGTATCCTTGCAATCAAAACAACCATAAGCAAATTATTGTTGTCGCCCAAGGGTTCAAACTGAGTATGCTCTTGCACGTACACATGTATATTCTGGGAACATACATACATTACATTTTTGCCCGCTGATGTGGCAAAGAAGGCGCAATGTGTTCGTGTGGCACCAGTGTCGGAATTATATTGGGACCATTGTTACTGAATCTACAATCCAATCCAATTCAACGAACTTCGATTGGACGGAATCAATATTTGGCAGTAGCCGTTTTCACGAGTGATTTTGCGTTTGGGGCGTTTGGGGTAAATGGGTCTATAGCTCGTAAGAACACGACTTTTCCCGGTGATTTTTGGTATCGATCGCAACTTTATGAATTAATGGATTTTTTCTGGAAATTCCATTTGAATGAATGAACAATGAATGATAAGTTTACTTAAAATTAACAATTCCATCTTAAACTAGCTCTGGTGATAACTATGATAAAAATACACGTCAGTATGCAAAACAAGCAGTGTCACCCCGCATGTTATTTTCCTGCCGTTTCTCTTGAGAGTACCTGGTCATGAAGGACGCATTTGGCACGTGGATGCTAACACTGCATAGCGTTACACTCAAGATGGCTGTGGCGGTTTGAGGCGTTTGGTGAGACTCCATCGGGACGGAGCGACGTTGAATTAAGGCCTGTCTATGCTTTTGACATTTTATTGCATTTGTCATCATAATATCATATTTCTTTGTCATTAATATCTTCAATTTTGCCCTAACTAACTGTCAATTGCTTATTTTATTTAATCAAGGCTGATTATCTAGTATACCTACTTTTTAGCCTCTTTTGGGGCGTTTTCGGTATATTTTGTAGAAGGAACTAACACAACCCAAAATTGCCAGATTTGCCCAAGAATGTGAATATTCAAAGGAAATTAACGGGAAATATTGCATTGTAAGAGCATATACTTATACATTCATTCATACAATTGCGATTGATACCAAAAATCACCGGGAAAAGCCATGTTCTAACGAGCCATTTACTCCAAACGCCCCAATCGCCCCAAACGCAAAATCCTTCGTGAAAACGGCTAGTGACGTGGATTGGATCGGATTTCAATTATTAAAATTATGTCCAGCAGATACCCTGCTGAGTGATAGACTATGATAAAAATACACGTCAGTATGCAAAACAAGCAGTGTCACCCCGCATGTTTATTTTCCTGCCGTTTCTCTTGAGAGAGTGTATGAAGGACGCATTTGGCACGTGGATGCTAACACTGCATAGCGTTACAGCATTACCAAGTACGGAGGAGGCAGAGATATGGGCAACTTTGCTCTACGGTGAATCGAATGAGCAAACTCCCATGCTGGCAGGATTCCTGCACCTAATTTTAAACAGCGTCATAGTTAGCGAACGCCATTTACACAGTCGGTATAGGGGACGGTTGCAGAACAGGAGTGACGGGACGAGGAGAGGATTAACCCTCGTCCTTCTGTAAACCCTGCAGCTGCTCGGCGGACTCCATTACTGACCATAGTCTGAGCCGTATTTATATGCCCATGGTGACGCCGATCCCGGGACGGGTGCCGGAGATTAGGGGAGTAATTTCGAGACGGAGACTAAAGCTCTACAATGTACGTCCAGCGGAGCCTCGCCGGCGGCGCCGCGCGAGACGTGGGCGCGGTGTGTCTAAAACTGAGAATCAACGCTGACTTCTGGCACTGCGCTTCCCATTTTATGTTGGTATGTCTCGCCCAATTAGTAAATGTTTAGCTATGTAATGAGTCACACTAATTTAATTATATATATATATATATATATATATATATATGCTGGCTCAATAGTTAATCAATGACGTGCCATTTTAAGGGACATAACTTAACCCGCCATCGACTGGGGGGGGGGGGGGGCGTTTAACGCCCCCTGGCGAATAGCTCAAAACCAATAGCGCTACCTACGTTAAACTTTTAGTACCTTCTTCTACATCAATTCTACATCGTCTCTGCACAAAATGAAGCAATGTCGTCGACATTTTTTCTCTCTCGAGATATAGCTAATTTAGTGACGTCACTACACACGAGTTTGACGACAAAATCCGCTAAGCTTTAACAGACCGTACAAATGCCATATTTTGAGCAGAATGCAAGAAAAAAACGTCAAGATAGAAAATAACAGGGTCTACAAAATGCCTATTTGGAATGTTGGAATATTTTAGTTTTTGACCCCCAAAAAACGAGAAAAAAAATCTTGTTTTGGAAAAATGCCCACAAAACTAACATTTTCAAATATATTCAACAAACCGGAATATATGTTAGAGAACCGCGTATGGGCAATTCCAAAACCAAATTTCAAAATAATATCACATTTTTGACTGACCTATGGTTTCTAAAGCATGAGTAACTCATGACGTATTTTTAAAATAGTTTTTTTTTCAATGACCAGCTACGAAACATAAACGTCACCACTGCATGTTTGAGACAAAACTGGTCCAGAACCACACTTAAGCTATTTAAATTTATCAACTTCGAATTTTGACCTTATGTGACCTGACCTTGAAACTAACTTCACTTAAATGAGCTAAGGTGGTAAAATGACTATCATTATCGAATTATACGTGTAAAATATCCCATAAAACATGTGTCGCATTACTTTCGTAGATCTTTTGCGCACAGGTGACCTTTTGTGACCTGACCTTGACCTTTGCCAAAAATCTCACTTTAGCTCATGCGGAATGTGTATTATACCTTTGAGAGCGCTCTGGGTGATCATGGAGGCAATCGAACGCTTTGCATGGAAAGTATGGCCCATACACTCAAATACCTCGATGTTTTCCTTTGACCTGACTGTGACCTGACATGTGACCTCAATTTGACAATTTCAAGTATGATTTAGATGCGTCTCATTGAGAGCTTTCGAATGCCGCCGTGCGCGTCTCGCTGCGATTATTGGTTCGGAAGATAACCAGGGGTCGTTTAACGCCCCCCCCCCTACCCCACAGTCAATGGCGTGCGGCTGAGACCCCAGCCAATGGCGGATTAAGAGAGGCCTAAGAGAGACCTTGAAACGATGTTGATGTATATCGACACGCCTGCAGGATCAATACAATAAACATACATATAAATCTATTCAGCTACCTTCTCTTTTGATCCTCCCTGTACCTTCCTTTTACACTTATCTTCGCCTTAGCCTAAGCTTTGTTTATGTTCCTAATAATGCTTTGACTTGATAATACCACGGTCAAAGGGTATGATGCTTAATGTGGCACTGTAAGTAGTTGTGACAACATATTTTATTAGATCATCCTGATGTATATGTAGGCGGATGTCTAAGCTATGAGGTTAAGTGAGGTTTAAACACCGGATGTAGTGTAGACGTCTAAGCTATGAGGTTAAGTGAGGTTTAAACACCGGATGTAGTGTAGACGTCTAAGCTATGAGGTTAAGTGAGGTTTAAACACCGGATGTAGTGTAGACGTCTAAGCTATGAGGTTAAGTGAGGTTTAAACACCGGATGTAGTGTAGACGTCTAAGCTATGAGGTTAAGTGGGGTTTAAACACCGGATGTAGTGTAGACGTCTAAGCTATGAGGTTAAGTGAGGTTTAAACACCGGATGCAGTGTAGACGTCTAAGCTATGAGGTTAAGTGAGGTTTAAACACCGGATGTAGTGTAGACGTCTAAGCTATGAGGTTAAGTGAGGTTTAAACACCGGATGTAGTGTAGACGTCTAAGCTATGAGGTTAAGTGAGGTTTAAACACCGGATGTAGTGTAGACGTCTAAGCTATGAGGTTAAGTGAGGTTTAAACACCGGATGTAGTGTAGACGTCTAAGCTATGAGGTTAAGTGAGGTTTAAACACCGGATGTAGTGTAGACGTCTAAGCTATGAGGTTAAGTGAGGTTTAAACACCGGATGTAGTGTAGACGTCTAAGCTATGAGGTTAAGTGAGGTTTAAACACCGGATGTAGTGTAGACGTCTAAGCTATGAGGTTAAGTGAGGTTTAAACACCGGATGTAGTGTAGACGTCTAAGCTATGAGGTTAAGTGAGGTTTAAACACCGGATGTAGTGTAGACGTCTAAGCTATGAGGTTAAGTGAGGTTTAAACACCGGATGTAGTGTAGACGTCTAAGCTATGAGGTTAAGTGAGGTTTAAACACCGGATGTAGTGTAGACGTCTAAGCTATGAGGTTAAGTGAGGTTTAAACACCGGATGTAGTGTAGACGTTTTATTTCGGCCTCTCCCGAACGTTTAACATGCTTATGGTGAGTCGGGTACCGGAAATATGGATTTCTTAGTCAATAAAACATGGATTACATTAATTAGATACATGTTAGTCCATGTTGACTTAGCACTATAAGATCATACACTGCCCAATCAAGGTTACTTTGTCCCAATAGCAACCGTATTTCAGTGATTCCTTGAAATGGAATTGCGGAGCTTATGATAGGTTTAAGCTATATAGCTAGACAATTGGGTCTGGTGCTCTGAATTTCAAGTCATGCACATGCGTATATTGCATGTTTTTACTCAAATTTCCATTATGACGTTCTAATATAGCGCGGGGCCGGTCAAACACGCACTTCCAGAACTGCAACTGGAGTGCAGTATTATGCTCTTTGTCTGTACACTACCAATTACTGGGCTTTATGAGGTTTCACAAAGGTAATATCTATGCAACATACCATTCACCTATCATATTTTGGAGGTATTTAAATGTTATGTGAACTGAATAGCTAAGTGAATGGTGGTGACTCAATTCCAATATGGCATGAGCTTCATTAACGAGTTACCAATTTTGTGCTCGTTTCTCAATGCCAAGTATGCGGCATATTATCTGATGTGACGAGCCGCCATCCCGCGAGCCCGTCGGCCGTCTGTTGCCGAGATATGACGTCAACATACCTGTCAGGGATATTAACCCGCGCCGTGCCGGTGCTCGGCGCCACCTTCGCCGTGCCGAAATACCTCCGTTCGCCGTGGTGTTCAGGCACCCCCCCTCTAACTCGAAAACTAAAAGGGCTAGAAAGACGCAACAAACGGCGTTCCAAAGCTTTCGACAAGCACATTCGAGAGTACTTAAGTATTTTTCCTCAAGTCAATATTGAGGTCATCAGAGGGTCATCAAAGGTCAAATTTTCAGTTTTAGGACTTCGCTCCAGAAAACCCCAGATATCAGGCGCGTAACCACCACTGGGATCACTGGGGATCAGTCCCCAGTAACATTTTCTGATTTTAACATTACGCCTATTGGCGTTGCATGGAAAGAATCGACTTCAAAGTGCCTCCGTCCTCACCTACGTTCGGAAGGTGGTTACGCCTATGCCAGGTATCACAGGAACTATGATAGCTAGAAACAAATGGAGCAAGCAAGGCAACGCTCTGGAAAAATTAGATCTGCACAGTGTGCTCAGATTTTAGCTCAGATCAATGGTTTAGGCTCCAGAGCTCATCAAATGTCAAAAAGGCTATTTTTTTCAACAACAAAAAGTGTTCACGAATAGCTTTTTACCTAATAACGACAAGGCAATAATTTGGTGCAATCGTGTTTGTCTCGTCAAGGCGCTTTGAATCATATTAGTGTTAACCAGGTTAGGTCAACACAAATTTGACCTCAGGTCAAGGTCAAGTGGTGACCCAAGTAGGTCAACGTTGCGTATGTGAAGACGTGCCCCTCGACGAGATAAACACATTGGTGTCGGTTTCACTTCTCTATCGTCATTATGTCGAGAGTTATTGACATACAACTGTTGGTAACCTCTGATGACCTCGGCTGAGCCTGAAGGGGTCACTGAACAAAAATGGCACCTAGGTAATCAAGAATGGTTTATAATAACATGATCCAGAATCAATTAAACTAATACCTTGCGTATCCTTGGAATAGGAAGAATTTGAATATTTCCCCATTGACTTGTAATGGGGAGGTCACGAAATTGACCTGACATTAGTTCGCTGATATTACAAATCCAAGATAAACGAATTGTATATATACAATTCGTTTCGATAAACGAATAAATATACGAATTCGATAAACGAATATATATATAGTATATATATATATATATAT
>JAXIVJ010018404.1:0-15000 GCA_036785665.1 Chirona hameri | reverse complement strand
GGCGTTCGGTGTTGATCTACGATGTCAAATGTGTTGGTTGATGGCCATCAGCTTAAAGGAAATAGTTCACCTTCAACATGGGTTTTGAACTGAAATAGCAGTTTTGTAGCCCGTGTTGAGAAATCCTTATCTGGAACTTGTCTTGGCTGAAAAGACTCTCCAGCCGAAGATATTTGACTTTTTGGCGAAGGAATACGGCGCATATATGATGTACCGTACCGTCTGAAAGTGCCAGCACTGCCATGGAGCATGCGCAGACCAATAACGCACACCATAAAATCAATAATTTACAACCTTCTGTCCTGAATTGGCGCGATGTAGGACCATTTTTAAACAGAAAAAAAGAAACTGTATTAAAAAATATAATAAAATCGTGTTCTGAAAAAAATTCCGAAGGTGAACTATTTCCTTTAAGCTGTTTGCGATGCGAATGTCCCCACATTGTTCTTGATCTGCGATGCGAATGTCCCCACATTGTTCTTGATCTGCGATGCGAATGTCCCCACATTGTTCTTGATCTGCGATGCGAATGTCCCCACATTGTTCTTGAGCTGCGATGCGAATGTCCCCACATTGTTCTTGATCTGCGATGCGAATGTCCCCACATTGTTCTTGAGCTGCGATGCGAATGTCCCCACATTGTTCTTGAGCTGCGATGCGAATGTCCCCACATTGTTCTTGAGCTGCGATGCGAATGTCCCCACATTGTTCTTGAGCTGCGATGCGAATGTCCCCACATTGTTCTTGATCTGCGATGCGAATGTCCCCACATTGTTCTTGATCTGCGATGCGAATGTCCCCACATTGTTCTTGAGCTGCGATGCGAATGTCCCCACATTGTTCTTGAGCTGCGATGCGAATGTCCCCACATTGTTCTTGAGCTGCGATGCGAATGTCCCCACATTGTTCTTGAGCTGCGATGCGAATGTCCCCACATTGTTCTTGAGCTGCGATGCGAATGTCCCCACATTGTTCTTGATCTGCGATGCGAATGTCCCCACATTGTTCTTGAGCTGCGATGCGAATGTCCCCACATTGTTCTTGAGCTGCGATGCGAATGTCCCCACATTGTTCTTGAGCTGCGATGCGAATGTCCCCACATTGTTCTTGAGCTGCGATGCGAATGTCCCCACATTGTTCTTGATCTGCGATGCGAATGTCCCCACATTGTTCTTGAGCTGCGATGCGAATGTCCCCACATTGTTCTTGAGCTGCGATGCGAATGTCCCCACATTGTTCTTGAGCTGCGATGCGAATGTCCCACATTGTTCCTGCTTGTATTAGTTCATCAAATGTAGCACCCAATATGTCACACGAGCAGTGTGACAAGAAAAGACTCCACATCAGAGTGCATAAAAGATAGCTACGCTGTTTCATTGTTTCACCATTCAACACTCATACTGTGTGTTGACTGTGTGTGGTGTGTGTGTTGTGTCATGTGTGTTTCATTGTGTGCGTATAGCGCGGTGCCAGGGGCGGCGTCAGTCTGTGTGTGGTGTGTTGTGTCATGTGTGTTTCATTGTGTGCGTAGCGCGGTGCCAGGGGCGGCGTCAGTCTGTGTGTGGTGTGTTGTGTCATGTGTGTTTCATTGTGTGCGTAGCGCGGTGCCAGGGGCGGCGTCAGTCTGTGTGTGGTGTGTTGTGTCATGTGTGTTTCATTGTGTGCGTAGCGCGGTGCCAGGGGCGGCGTCAGTCTGTGTGTGGTGTGTTGTGTCATGTGTGTTTCATTGTATGCGTAGCGCGGTGCCAGGGGCGGCGTCAGTCTGTGTGTGGTGTGTTGTGTCATGTGTGTTTCATTGTGTGCGTAGCGCGGTGCCAGGGGCGGCGTCAGTCTGTGTGTGGTGTGTTGTGTCATGTGTGTTTCATTGTGTGCGTAGCGCGGTGCCAGGGGCGGCGTCAGTCTGTGTGTGGTGTGTTGTGTCATGTGTGTTTCATTGTGTGCGTAGCGCGGTGCCAGGGGCGGCGTCAGTCTGTGTGGTGTGTTGTGTCATGTGCGTTTCATTGTGTGCGTAGCGCGGTGCCAGGGGCGGCGTCAGTCTGTGTGTGGTGTGTTGAGTCATGTGTGTTTCATTGTGTGCGTATAGCGCGGTGCTAGGGGCGGCGTCAGTCTGTGTGTGGTGTGTTGTGTCATGTGTGTTTCATTGTGTGCGTAGCGCGGTGCCAGGGGCGGCGTCAGTCTGTGTGTGGTGTGTTGTGTCATGTGTGTTTCATTGTGTGCGTAGCGCGGTGCCAGGGGCGGCGTCAGTCTGTGTGTGGTGTGTTGTGTCATGTGTGTTTCATTGTGTGCGTAGCGCGGTGCCAGGGGCGGCGTCAGTCTGTGTGTGGTGTGTTGTGTCATGTGTGTTTCATTGTATGCGTAGCGCGGTGCCAGGGGCGGCGTCAGTCTGTGTGTGGTGTGTTGTGTCATGTGTGTTTCATTGTGTGCGTAGCGCGGTGCCAGGGGCGGCGTCAGTCTGTGTGTGGTGTGTTGTGTCATGTGTGTTTCATTGTGTGCGTAGCGCGGTGCCAGGGGCGGCGTCAGTCTGTGTGTGGTGTGTTGTGTCATGTGTGTTTCATTGTGTGCGTAGCGCGGTGCCAGGGGCGGCGTCAGTCTGTGTGGTGTGTTGTGTCATGTGCGTTTCATTGTGTGCGTAGCGCGGTGCCAGGGGCGGCGTCAGTCTGTGTGTGGTGTGTTGAGTCATGTGTGTTTCATTGTGTGCGTATAGCGCGGTGCCAGGGGCGGCGTCAGTCTGTGTGTGGTGTGTTGTGTCATGTGTGTTTCATTGTGTGCGTAGCGCGGTGCCAGGGGCGGCGTCAGTCTGTGTGTGGTGTGTTGTGTCATGTGTGTTTCATTGTGTGCGTAGCGCGGTGCCAGGGGCGGCGTCAGTCTGTGTGTGGTGTGTTGTGTCATGTGCGTTTCATTGTGTGCGTAGCGCGGTGCCAGGGGCAACGTCAGTCTGTGTGTGGTGTGTTGTGTTGAGTCATGTGTGTTTCATTGTGTGCGTATAGCGCGGTGCCAGGGGCGGCGTCAGTCTGTGTGTGGTGTGTTGTGTCATGTGTGTTTCATTGTGTGCGTAGCGCGGTGCCAGGGGCGGCGTCAGTCTGTGTGTGGTGTGTTGTGTTGAGTCATGTGTGTTTCATTTTGTGCGTATAGCGCGGTGCCAGGGGCGGCGTCAGACAGTCTGTGTGTGGTGTGTTGTGTCATGTGTGTTTCATTGTGTGCGTAGCGCGGTGCCAGGGGCGGCGTCAGTCTGTGTGTGGTGTGTTGTGTCATGTGTGTTTCATTGTGTGCATAGCGCGGTGCCAGGGGCGGCGTCAGTCTGTGTGTGGTGTGTTGTGTCATGTGCGTTTCATTGTGTGCGTAGCGCGGTGCCAGGGGCGGCGTCAGTCTGTGTGTGGTGTGTTGTGTCATGTGTGTTTCATTGTGTGCGTAGCGCGGTGCCAGGGGCGGCGTCAGTCTGTGTGTTGTGTGTTGTGTCATGTGTGTTTCGTTGTGTGCGTAGCGCGGTGCCAGGGGCGGCGTCAGTCTGTGTGTGGTGTGTTGTGTCATGTGTGTTTCATTGTGTGCGTAGCGCGGTGCCAGGGGCGGCGTCAGTCTGTGTGTGGTGAGTTGTGTCATGTGTGTTTCGTTGTGTGCGTAGCGCGGTGCCAGGGGCGGCGTCAGTCTGTGTGTGGTGTGTTGTGTCATGTGTGTTTCGTTGTGTGCGTAGCGCGGTGCCAGGGGCGGCGTCAGTCTGTGTGTGGTGTGTTGTGTCATGTGTGTTTCATTGTGTGCGTAGCGCGGTGCCAGGGGCGGCGTCAGTCTGTGTGTGGTGTGTTGTGTCATGTGTGTTTCATTGTGTGCGTAGCGCGGTGCCAGGGGCGGCGTCAGACAGTGTGGCGCGTGCCGGCCAGATCGGCGCCGCCGCCGTCGCCGCCGCCGCCGTCGTCATGTGACTGGCTGTGAGTTGTGACTGGGACTGTATCCTCACACACACAGACTGTATCCTCTCTGTCTCGACACCGTAACCGTTCACTCGGTCCTCCGTCTCCAGTGGACAGCGAGCGGCGCTCTGCCGCGGTGTGACACCGAGTGGCGCGTCACTGTGACGTCACTGTGACGGCATTGTGACGTATTGTGGCGTATTGTAACGGCATTGTGGTGACATTGTGACACTATGACGTCATTCTGACAACATTGTTAAGGCATTGGGACATCATTGTGACGTAATTGAAACGGTATTGTGACGTCAGTGTGACGTAATTGTCACGGCAGTGTTGCGTCATATGGAGGCGAACTCTGTCAGGTTGAGTCGGTTCTGTCAGCCGTCAGGATGAGTCGGTTCTGTCAGGATGAGTCATGAGTCGGTTCTGTCAGGATGAGTCGGTTATCAACCAACCTACATACGAGTGATACTTGTGAGATTTGCTTCATAAATTATTCCCTCTATGTTAAATAGTCCTTGTCCAAAGAGTTTCTAACTACAGACTGCTTGAGGCCATGCTTTTCTGCCACAACTTTGGAACGCATCATTGTGATGTCACCATTCCGCAGTGATGACATTTTGAACCGTGTCTTTATTTTGTACTTGCATCATGTTTTTACAAATCGTTTACATTATTAAAGACACTTGAAAGCACTTTCCATTCACTTGTAACGTTAATAGTCGTTACAATAAATGCGTTATCGGACGCGAAAGTCTTCGTGAACCCGAAAACTTGAATACGATAGGTATGTACATACCTATCCTATAAAAAAATGACTTATGGCCTTTCGAAGATAAAAACGGTAGCTTTGCATGTCATCAGGATGAACTGACTGTGACATTTGTTTCTTGCACGTCAGTTTTATACAGGACATACAACGTTTTATAGGTGAAGACCATTTTTTCGCCTTCTAATAACAAAACAAAAAACGTATAATAGTTACATGCATTGTAACATGAACCGGCACTTTGACATTGTGACCTCTGATGAACTTGACCTGCCCAAGGTCATCGAAACTCAGAATGGCACCCGAAAGTGTTCAAAACCGAATCGCACCGTTTCATAGATAAATTATACGTTTAATGGCGTTTTTCTATCCATATCTTCATAATAAAGACAAACATTTTGTTTTGGACCTGACATGCCGTCATCGGTGACCCAGAGGTCAGCATCCTAAATGTGTTTCTTTTGATACGTTTTCCAGGGATATTGATTGCGATTAAAGTTTTAATATCAGTCTCTCCGGAGGTAAGTGTATGATGTTGATTATTATTATTAGACTTAGTCTTAGACGTATATTTGAGCCATCCACAATGAACTTGTGGCTATTAGAGCCCATCGTCACCAGATAAAAATAGGCAGTAGGAGTTAGAGGTGGCATTCATACAGTACAAACATTCATCGCGCAAGCACAGGTCTGGTCAACATCTTATGTCTCAAATGGCGCCGGCGACATGTGCCACTTCAGTGCACTCCAGAAGGGCGCGACAGGTAGCCGTTTCAGGTCGTCTGGCACCTCGTTGTACAGTGAGGGCCCGCGGGACAGGAAGCGCCGTTTTCCCATCTCAGTTCGGGACCGGGGCACGTACAGATCATGGTCCCGCCGGGTGTGTCGCTGGTGGATCTCATCCACAGTTCGCAGGCCGCTCGCTAGGGCGAGGGGCTCACCCGTACGGATCACCTTATGGGTGAGAGAGATGGTCTGATGCCTCACTAGCTCTCCTGCAGATAGCCATCCCAGCGTCTGGAGAATGTCGGAAACGTGAACGAATTTTCTACGCCTTAAGATGACTTTTGCCGAGTAGTTAATAATTTTCTGGAGCCTGGATAGGTTATTTTGAGTTCCGTTGCCGAAAACAGAGACACAGTAGCGGACCTGAGATAAGACTAGAGAGTTGACGAGCAACGTGATGACGCTGGGCGGGAGCGAGGGACTGATATGCGATAGACCGGCCAGAATACCGAAGCAGCGCTTGGTCACGAGTGAGATGTGATAATTCCAGTTCAGGGTACGATCCGAGATTTTTAGCTTCAATAAGGCCGAGATTTTTAGCTTCCAGACATGGGGTGAGCTGGTGATCGCGTATTTTGACCGTGAAGTTGGGGGGCAGAGCGTACGTTAGGCTGACTTCCGACCAGCATCGGTTGTGTCTTTCCGGCATTTACTTTTAGTCCATTGGCTCTGAACCAGATATCCAATGAAGCGAAAACATGTTCCATGCGAGAAATGGTGTGCTGCAAGTCGTTGTTGGGGCCGCTGACCAAAATGTGGGTGTCAACCGCATACTGGACCACCATTGTGTCCTCGGCGAATAGACTCAGGTCATTCGCGAAGACGCAGTAGAGGAGGGGGCCCAGCGCGGATCCCCGAAATACACCGATGCTGTTCGGAAGTTTGAAGAGATTTTGGTGGTGCCCAGAGCGCTAGTGATGCTGACGCTCTGGGTGTGATTGCGAAGATAGTGACGGCGCCTCTTCGGCTAGTGACGGCGCCCCTCCGTCCAGTGACGGCGCCCCTCCGACCAGTGACGGTGCCCCTCCGGCCAGTGACGGCGCCCCTCCGGTCAGTGTCGGCGCCCATCCGACTAGTGACTGACCCTCTCCACCCGTGACGGCGCCCCTGGTCAGTGATGGCGCCCCTCCGGCTAGTGACGGGGGGGGGGCGACTCTCCTTCCGCACGGTGCAGAAGGAGAGGCGCCCCCCGCAAAATTTTCGCCAATATTGGTGGCGCCCCTCAGGCCTCAATGCAATGGCCTGGTCCTTTGTGAAATTCTGCGCACGCCACTGACAGGCACTGTACCCTCTAAATTGGACTGCACCCTCTACACTGCACCCTCTAAACAGGCGCCCTCTAAATTCGACAAATACTCATTGTCCATAAGCAGCTAATGCTGCCACCCATTGGGAAGAACAGCCGCCCACTAAGTCGGGCAATGGGCTTCCTTAGAAGCAAATGCCGCCTCCATGGAGGAGAAAAGGCGCCCTACCGGACAATTAGCAAATGCCGCCCCCACGGGGTAAAACGGGCGCCCTCTAAATTCGACAAATACTCATTGTCCATAAGCAGCTAATGCTGCCACCCATTGGGAAGAACAGCCGCCCACTAAGTCGGACAATGGGCTTCCTTAGAAGCAAATGCCGCGCCCATGGAGGAGAAAAGGCGCCCTACCGGACAATACGCAAATGCCGCCCCCATGGTCTCATACACTGGCGGATCCAAGGGGGGATCAGAGGCAAATGTCACCCCCCTCCCACAGGAATCTCTGTGGGGGCATTGAATACAAGTATGCCCCCCCCCCCCTCCCTCGCGCGCGCGTTCCCAATGTATCGTGAAATCGTAACAAATTGTCTTTGCAGCAGTCAAAATTCAGCTATCCACAGTAAAAAACGGAAAATTTCGCGCCGCTTCGCGGCATAACACAAGTTTCGCAATTGCTTACATAAATTGGGAAAATGGGAGAATGAATTTAATTATGTGTCTGTCAGATGCTCGCTCTCCTTGGCGGTAATTGCTGGCCATGCAGGGCCCACTCCCTTTATAAAATATTAACTTTCAAGCGGGCTACATGTTTAGCTAGCTAGTCTGCCGAGTTACGGAAAAGGCGATGCGAACGCAAGGACGCGGACATCGGCACCCGGAAGCTGCTCCAGCGGTGCCCAACTTGCTGGACCGAAGAGCTAATAGTGGGGACCAGGCTAGGACCATCTCCCCAAGCCAACTCCCACCAGGCTCCTTCAGATCCACAGGGACCATTTATGCGCGGAAAAGTCGTTCTGCCTCTTGCTGCTTTCAAACCATTTGCACTGTTACCAGTTGTTTGTTACAGTTCGGTACATATGTATACAGTTATTATTATCATATGTACTATTGAGCGCTGACTGCCACCGGCCATCGTGATTTACTATCCGAGGCTAATGTATATGAAAAACTACCTTCATTTCAATATTTGTCATCATACCGAGATGTGCAACCAGGAAACCTGACGCTTGACTCCAATCACCTGACGCTTGGCTCCAATCACGGTCTGGTTCCAATATGAAAATTTCGTTGTTTTTTTCAATATGAAAATTTCGACCTAAAATTAAAATTGTCACGCCGCTTCGCGGCGTCACATCGGTGGACATCGTCATAACGAAGCCATCGTCATCGTCTTCGGTTCGTCGTAACGCTGAATTTTACCCTCGCCCTACGGGGGGGACCTGACAGGCCCCCCCTGAGGTTTTTCTTGAATAACTTTTGACACATGGGGTGCATCTTGCTGAAATTTTTGGTAGCTGAGTTTACAACAATTATACGTAGGCTTTAAAAATTAATTTGAAATTGGTTAAGTATTTTGGGAAATAATAATGTTTTGATGACGTCATGTTGGTAAAAAAAAAGACAAATCGTAGAAAACAGAGTTTTAAAGCAAATTACAAACTCAACTCACCAAAGATACAAAAGGCATTCTCTTTAAAATGGCAATCTCGGATTTTCAAAATTTTGGGTTTTTTGACCCCTAAAATAAGGAAAAAATGTTGTTGTTTTTTCAAATCCCCACAAAATCAAAATTTTCAAAGATATTAGAAAAACCGGAATATATGTGAGAGAACTGAGTATGGAGAATACTCATTAAATGTCAAAGCAATATCTCCATTATTGACTGAGTGATGGCTTCCTAAGTGTAAGAAACTGATGACGTCAATTTTTTTAATAACTTTTTTTGACATTTTTGGACAAGATACGAACAAATAATTACTTTTTGTTGTATTGCGGAGCCAAAACTGGTCTAGGAACATGCCTTTTTATTCACATTTATCAATTTCTCATTTTGATGTTTTCTGAAGAGCAAAATCGCTGTTCTGGACGTGGTAAGTCCAAGGTCATTCACTTGACCTGGAAGGTCACCCGTTGACCTGAAACCTAAAAATCGCATACTGTTAGATTCCCCCATGGCAGGCAACATGCTGGTTGTTACCGCATTGCTCTAAGTTGCTTGGTTTGGAAGTTAACAGGGGGGCTGTCAGCCCCCCCCCCCCCGTAGGGCGAAGGTGAAAAAGCTCCCGTAGGGCGAGGGTTAATGAATAGCATGTTTACCTTCTTATCCTCTACAAGGCCCACCGCCTATATTTCTGGGCTTTATCAGGCAAACCCGTAAAAAAATCGCGCTGCTTGGCGGCGCTAAATAACAAGTGCCTTCTATAATATGAAAATCTACATAAAAAATGGAGCAAAGGCTTAAAAACACGCAGACAAAATGGGGGTTATTTTTCCCATTTCAGCCGACCCCCCACTAAAAGAAAAATATCGACGACGCCCCTGCGAGCTGGTATGAGATAAACATTATTATTACTTATGTATATATGCTACGCAATATCGCGTTTTTTTCTCGAAAAAGGTGCATTTCTTAACCTCGAATACCAAAATAAGGCCCAAGTCCGCGGAGGGAAAAAATGGGGGGTACTTTTTTGCCACGAAAAGATGCCCCCTCCCCCTACACCCACGGAGGGAGGCTGGATCCGCCAGTGGTCTCATATTGATTATGAGGATGGAGGCATTATTTTGCTGTACTACAGTAGATTACAGGTACATACAAACCTACACTACATCTAAAAAATGACACATTTGTGATATTGTGAGTTTGTTTTAGCGATGGCGCCCTCCTTGAGCGATGGCGCCCCCTTGAGCGATGGCGCCCCCAATGCCAATTTGTCCGTACCACTTGTTTGGACGTGGTTGCGCCCCTGCATTGGGATGACAACGGCCTGCAAGCTAATCACACAGTCTGATGGTAGCGCCACCCTTGCTTGTGGTGGCGCTACCATCAGAATCTTGAGATATCACTTGGTAAACCTCAAACGACCAAAACAATCTCTCATATTTCGCAAGGGGCCGGATAATTTTGTGAGGTATTTCCCAAGGGAGACGGGCCGCTCTTAAAATTATGGCCGGCGGTTCGTGGCTCCTAGTGGCCCACGCCACGATCGCGGCCCAGAACGTTAGAGACATTTCAGGACACGTATTTTTGGCGATAATGATTTCTATCCAAGACAAATATATCGGCCGAAGGTCGGGGTGGTGGTCACATTTGGGGATCACAACTAGTAATAATAAAGAAAGAAACTTGGCAGCTAATTTGAAAAATATGTGTATTTGTGAATTACACTTTACATAATTGATGACCACAGAGCAAAGCAGATTGTTAAATTGGGACATTTTCGGCCCCGAAGCAAGTTCTTGTAGGGAATATTTTGGCGCCCACTATATATAGTATAAGTTCGCACTTCAAACTTTTTAACCCACGACTTACTGGGGGCTATTTTTTGCCAGGGCTATCGAATGCCGTTTGAAATTTACAATCGGTCCAGTAGTTCCGAAGATCCGAGGGAGGGGGGGGGGCAAAAAATACCCCCCCCCCCCCTCAGTAAGTCACGTTATTAAATATACCCCAGTAACTCGCGGGCCAACACCCCTGCATGTACGTACTGTGTTGTTTCCTGAATCCGAATTGAAGAAGATTAAGGATAATATTTGCATTAACCCGCGCCCCGCAGGAGGTGGCAGAATCTGTCCCCCTCCCCCCCTGGATTTTCTCAATAACGTGAAAACAATGATATATATCGACGTCAATCCTTCAGTACCTTATGCTGCATCAATTTTTTTTTAGTCCGATTTTTTTTTGAATGGATGGATTTCCGAGGTCCACGCTAAGCATAGCTTGTTGCGCAGGTCCTGACCCCACCACCCGATCGCGCAATTCCTGGCGTCCGGCAGAATTTAGAGACGAAAGTTGTACGTGCCCGACATACCTGGACACGGTCCGTCCCGCTCACTGACGTCACCTGACCTTGAGTGCGACCGCTGCCACCGGCCGCAGGCCATCCCAGACAGAAGCAAATAGCGAGCGCCGAAGCGACTCGAACTCGGGCTGCCACTACCGGGAAAGGTCAGAAGTCCAGCGCTCTCCCACTGAGCTACAGGGGCAATTCTACGTCTTATCAAAACATTTCAATGAAAATGGTGGATTACTTTGGGAGATAATGACATTTTAATCACATGTCGTGTAATTTGTGGTGGAAAAACAATACATGCTTGAAAAATCATAGAAATTCGAGTTTTGACGAAAATTGCAAGTAAAAAAGTTGAAAAAGGAAATGACAAAATATTACAAATGACCATCTCGGATTTTGATTTTTTTTTCACTCCCAAAAAAATGAAAAATACACTTGTTTTCCGTTGTCGAAATCTTATTTATCGTTGTTTTACAGCATACAACGCACTGCATGTACTGTTTTAATGATGTGGACCCCCTTGGCTACGAGGGCCCCTCTGATCCCATTTTCACCCCCCCCCCCCTGGGCGAAATTCTCCCTACGCCCCTGCATGACGTAGCCAGAATACTGGGTCGTGATTGGTAGGCAGGCAGAATACTTGGCCGTGATTGGTGCTGAAACACGTGCTGACAAGCGTGCTGACACACATCGATCAGGGCCACTGATACGCATATTTCCTTGTGCTGTTGGCCTATCTGAACTGTATGTATTTGCAACTACAAGAGTTAGTCTACTAGCACTAACTGTAGAATGCAGATTTGTCAATATTGGTTGCGAAACAACATTTGGCTAGTTGGTCCGCTGGGTCCAAACTTGCCTTGCACCGGGTATAACTGGGTCCATTTTTCAGCTGTTGGGACCGGGTCGGGTCTTGGTAAAAAAAAATCAACTTTTGCCACCTCTAATTAAACTATCAATTGATTCGATTGCGGCAAATTTTAGCCATTTTAGGGGCAATGATCCCATGGCTCCCCATGTATCCTTCCCTGTTAGCTACCAATGTTGAAGGGTTACGGTTTTTTAAAGTGCTTTCCATTCTTTGAAATATTTGTGTATCGTTTGCGAATTCAATGAGATGTGACGTCATTATTTGAGGTACGTCATTTGGAGCTGATGTATGTGACTTAACATGGAGTCCGATATGATAAACATCAACCTTGGTGAGCTGCTCCACAATATCCACAGGCAGTGCTACCGCACCTTGGGAAATTTCCTAATACCTTGGGAAATTAGTTTCAATCTTGGGATCTTGGGATTTGGTCTCCAATCTTGGGAGATTATCCAACTTCAAACAAACTCACATTTGTATCTTGCTGACGCCCAAAAAGGTACCTAAGATATGTTATTTTGATATACAATCTTGGTAAGTGTTGATTGAATGCGATTATTTGTCATTAAATCTATAACTTTTTTGGTTTAGTTCATAAAGTTCGTGATATGTATTATTGTATAGTTAGGATTCTGCTTATCGTCTTTTGTTGACAACATATATTCATTGGTGGTCGCCAGGCAAAGATAGCCAGCGTCGGCTTGTATAAGACGGGAGTAATTTCGTGGATACTCTTCTAGGTGGATACCTACTCTTCGTCGCCGGGTAGGTGGTTACATTATGCTCTGTATCAAGTGGGATTGATGGCTTCAATCCCGAATACCTGCGTCAAAGGCTAGCGGGACGGATTTTGATTTTGGTCCGAATATTCCTTTTTTGCCACCGTTTCAACCGGATTGCTAGTTCAATAGGCATTATGTCCAAAATCATTAGGTAAGGGTTATGCTATTTTATTTTAAATTTGCACAGCTAAAGGACAATTCATGTGAGAGATACGTTGGAAAGCATGCCTAAGCGAAGTACCACTTATATTTAAGCCTACATACCGTTTTTACACTTAAATTAATTGAACTTGGGAAATGGGCCTTCAAATTGGGAAATGTTTACCTGAATCTTGGGAGATGGGGGTTGGACCGCTGCGGTAACACTGTCCACAGGTGACCGACGTGAAAATGGCGAAAATGGGAGGAGTTGCGACGTGAAGTGGTGGACAGTTTGGGACAAGTTTGTGATTTTTCGCAAGGCTTTGTTTATGTGGATTATGTGTATAAAAGTGTGATTTGCATCCGACAATCACAGTGACACAATTTATTGAAGTGTCTACCCAGAAAAGCTGGGAGAGCTGAGTGAAGTTGTTATCATTATGAGTGGAAAGCTGATTGCAAATTGAAGTTCTGCAGCTTCAACTCCATAGAATGTTACCATGTTCAACCTGGCCAAGAAGGGACATACAGCAGTAGATGTCAAGAAATCTATCCAGAAGATTCTTGACACAAAGAAGGACTCAGCAACACGTCTCAAACATCTGCGCATAATATTGGGTTAGTGCACTCACATCACATTTGCCAAGCCATATTGGTGATTTATTATGTTAACATATAACATAAACAGGGTTAACAACTGCAACCATAATGTCATCCTAATATCAGACTTTGCATGTCATTGGCAATGTGAAGACAATACCAACACACTAAAGAATGTCAATAGCATGAAAGTCTGGTTTTAGGATGTGTCAGGTGTCATGGTTGTTTACCGTAATGCAGTTATCAGTTAGTTATTGAGGATACAGTCCACTATCAAAGCCCTGGGCCCCTTCCAAAGATAATGTTGAATGACTTTGGTGGTATATATGCCCTAAAGCCTTAGGGTTTATTTCATTAGATTGACAAGATGAGATAGATTTGTATTGGTTGAGTTGAAAAGTTCAAATGATGCTATACCAGCTATAGTGTGGTAGATATTATTAAAATGGGTTAAGTATGCTTTTGGTGGTGTTCTTGGCTTCTTTTTGGTATAATTTGATTGGTTACTGTTAGATAAACTTGTATCAATTGGGTAACCTGTAATGTGAAAAACAAATCAAACTTCAATCTCACTTTTTGTCAGCAAAAACTTACTTTCATGGATCAAAGCAACTTCAAGGTTGTTGTCTTGACCTGCAGATTAATCAAGCAATTCTGAGCATGTGAATGCATTATTTGCATCAATATGATATCAGTGGCACAATAGATGAGCTACAGAATACAATATAAAATTGTTAAATATAATTTGTCAGTTTGAAGCAGTGTGTGTAAAGCAGACCCAGATGTGAGACCTTCTGTCAACTAGGCCCCAGGGGAATAATTGATTTATAATTTTAGTCTAAACCTTTTGAATGGATGGATTTCTGAGGTCAGAACCCATGCTAAGCAGGGCTTGTTGCACAATCCACAGGCCTTGACCTGGGCCCTGATCTGGCTGTGCAATTACTGGTAGCTGGAAGAATTTAGATGCAAAAGTTGTATGTGACCGACATACCTGCTGGACACTGTCTGTCCTGCCTTCTGATGTCACCTGGCCATCAGTGTGACTGTTACCACCTGCTGCAGGCCATCTCAGTCAGGGGCAAATAGCGAGCGTTGAAGCGACTCACCCAGCCTGCCACACTGGATGAGGTCAAAAGCCCAGGGCTCTCCCTACTAAGCTACTGGGGTGACACAACAACAAATCATCTACATATCAGCTACCATACTATAGCCATGAGTTTCAGAAGCTTGTTGCCGTGCAACTACTTCTGGTCATGTGACAGCCTGCGGCCAGTGAAGGACGGCGACCCAGTGACTTTCCTTCACCAGCTGCAAAATCGAAGCAATGATCGAGCACATGCTGTTGGCCCAGCTAAACCTCAATGCAAAGAGAACATTTGCTACCTTTGAAAATGAAGACTCAGGAAATGAAAGCACCCTTAATGCAGAATGTTTTCATGACAAAAGCACATTTTTGAATGGGCTGCATATTTTACACCCAAAAAAATTCATATTTTTTTAGTTGGATGGATTTCTGAGATAGGAGTCTAGGACCCAAGCCAAGCAGAGCTTGTTGCGCAGACCCTAACCTGACCCTCACCATCTGATCGGGCAATTCCAGGTATACACCCAATTTAGTAGAGAAAGTTTCATGTTCATCAACGACTGAGGACGGTCCGCTCGGCTCACTGACTTCATCTGACCTTAAATGCGGCCGCTGCCACCGGCTGCATGTCAACCCCGCCAGGAGCAAATAGCGACCGCCGAAGCGTCTCGAACCACCTTTCCATGGTGGGTCAGATCGTGAGCAGCGCTCTTCAGACTGAGCTTCACGGGCGGACGAATTCAGAGACACATCAGCTAAATGGAGCCTGTTGTCTGAACCCTGAGGGCTGAGGCCCAAGCATA
>JAXIVJ010018403.1:0-23347 GCA_036785665.1 Chirona hameri | reverse complement strand
TTTAAAAAAATGGGGAAAAAAATCGAAATCGTGTGGTTGCAAAATAAAGTGGCCCAAATCCGGGAAGAAATTCGAAATTGGGGGTAGGTAAGGTCCGCTAAAAAAACGGTTTGGCCCCCCCCCCCCAAAACGGCCGGCTGGATCCGCCCTTGGATCCCTCTGACTTCTGAGTAAATATGGATCCTCCTGTATCCCTCGGCGTAAATTGTAGATCCCACGGCATAAAATATATCAGGATCTGGGATCTTTGTGGATCCCTCGGCTTATTGTGGAGCTGGTGTCCTATGTGGATCCCGGGACACATATCCGGATCTCAGCAGGATCCCGGGATCCAGGCACATGTCTGGGCCTACCATATTGCAAAATATTGATGACAAACGCTCTGACGTCACCCAGGGAGTCGTTTCTCCCTCGTAGGTAAACCTTATTAGTAAAGGAATCTTGGTATGCAGTCCAGACTTGTGCCTGGAACCCGAAGTTAGATCTGGGATCCCAGTGAATCCCTCGGCATAACATGCATGCAAATCTGGGATCCTCCTGGATCACTCGGCGTAAATTGTAGATCTCACGGCATACAATATATCAGGATCTGGGATTTTTGTGAATTCCTCGGCTTATCGTGTACCTGGATCTGGTGCCACATGTGGATTGTGGATCCCGGGACACAGGACACAGAGATCCGTATATCAGCTGGATCCCAGGATCCAGGCACATATACGGTTGCGACCATGCCCGTATTTCTGCCAATGCACGGCGCAACGAATCGGAACATCTGAGCCGCCTGAGCCCTTCACAGTTTGATACGACCATAAGGATTGATCGGTAGTCCCGTGTACGCCTCAGTGGCGCCGCCTGCAACTATCCGTGTTCATCAGTCATCACCATATTCGGACCAACCACAACAGTTAACTGTGCTTGCTACAGCCGCACCAGCGGGCACCAGTCATCTCCCGTTATAGGAATATAGCATTCGATCGAGATCTTATTTACCAACGTAACTTCCACTAGTGCCAACATTTGTAACATCTGTTGACAAAATAAAACAATACCAACAGAATTAGTAATGGATGTTCGTATTAAACCATTTCAAACAATTGTCAACATCATTGTTGGTGGGCATATGCGTCGCTAGTACTTTGTAGTTGTATGCAGCACTCGCGTCTTGGCTCGGTGTTGTGTCTAGGTACGAAGCCAGTATGTTTGGCAATTGCATTCTCCATGATAACGATTGTGAACAAGTTCGCGTTGCCTTGCCCACACGTCAGTCAGATCACAGTTGGTCCCCTCCGAGCAGGTGATTCCATCGACTCACGAGTCACTCCTCCCTATCCCTCGCACCAGTCGTCACCTCGACGCCATCTTTGTCCCACCAGAGACGCGGGTCTTGCAAGTACGAGCCAGAATTATCTATTGCCTGTACTGTACACAAAATATAGTCTCATTTACAAAACTTTACAAGGCCTTGGTTGCCGATCTAAAACAGCAGCAGTACCGGCAGCGTCCAACCAAGACCAGAGAGCTTCCGATCCAACAATCAAGTGGCATGATCAAACACTACACGAGAGCGCCGCCGGCCGTACCGATCAATTTGAGAGAACGTTCGCTAAACAAGGCTAGACAGCGGCAACCATCATAGAGCACAAAATGCGTGACGCCGCCGACTCGGCTATCGGCTATCGGCTGCGCTCAGGGACGACCGTCCGGGCTCCCTGGGCTCTGCACCTCTCCCTCCGGCCGCGGTGACCCGGCGGTGACCCGGCGGTGACCCGGCGTGACCGGCGGTGACCCGGCGGTGACCCGGCGGTGACCCGGCGGTGACCCGGCCGTGACCCGGTCCCGTGGCGGGGGAGGCGCCCCGCCACCGCCGGCCACAAGCTCGACGCTCCGCACCAGTCACCACGCGTGACGCCACGACACCCGGCGGCACCGATAGCCGGCGTCTGCACAGTTTTGGATACCAAAACAAGTCCAGTATGTTCGCACGCGCGCGTCGTTCTCGAGGTACCTGTTGAACAGCTTGCACGACGCTCCAGGCCGGGCCGGTCGGGTCGCAGTCCGGCGCCGCTGGCACTCACCGCACGCTCCCGTGCCTCACACGCCTCTCCGCTCTCGCACGCACACGTATCCGACTGAGGAGGTGGGCGCCGCAACACTTATCACCGTGGCGGCCACCGCTCACGCACACGCTCTCGCACCAGTTAACACCTAATAAATACATCCATGAGGGGGGCGTGTCCCGGCTGCGGGTGGCCCCGGCGCGGGACCGGGGACGGGGTCGGACGGGCGCGCGCCGCCGCCGCCACCGCCGCCCGTCAGTAATTGCTCAGGTTCTCCTCGAATTGTGCGATCAGGTCTCTCTGTGAGTTCATGTTGATTTGGCTCGACATCTGAAACAGAGCAGTAGGAGCGTCAGCGGGGATGGCCGAATGCTCAGAGGAGACAGAAGCAAGAGGGTGAGCTGCGCTCGGCAGAAACACCGCAGATTGCTTACGCCACCGTCGAGGTATGTCCATTATTTGCCATTCGCGTGTTGATAAAAATATAGAGCGAAAACAGAAACTGGAGCGCTCAGCTGTCCAAGCCAGCTGCAGTTAAACTCTTCAGTACACCGTTAAACTTGTCTATGTCAGCGCGCGCGCCCACACACACACACACACACACACACACACACACACACACACACACACACACACACACACACACACACACACACACACACACACACACACACACACACACACACACACACACACACACACACACACACACACACACACACACACACACACACACACACACACACACACACACACACACACACACACACACACACACACACACACACACACACACACACACACACACACACACACACACACACACACACACACACACACACACACACACACACACACACACACACACACACACACACACACACACACACACACACACACACACACACACACACACACACACACACACACACACACACACACACACACACACACACACACACACACACACACACACACACACACACACACACACACACACACACACACACACACACACACACACACACACACACACACACACACACACACACACACACACACACACACACACACACACACACACACACACACACACACACACACACACACACACACACACACACACACACACACACACACACACACACACACACACACACACACACACACACACACACACACACACACACACACACACACACACACACACACACACACACACACACACACACACACACACTTCGCCTAAGCACGTCCCCAATGACGATGCTACCCACCAAGCTCGACCCATCTGCCACACGCCCACTCCCCACTCACAGCCTCGCGCCGGCGCCGCTCCTGTTCGCGCATCCTCGCCCGCTCCCGCTCGCCGGCGGCGGCGGGCGTAGCCGCGGATGGAGGCGGGATCGTTGCCTTGGGGCTGGCGCTGGGCGGCGGCCGGGCCGCCTTGGCCGCCGCCGCCGCCTTAGCCGCTGCCTCTGCCTTGGCGGCAGCGGCAGCGGCAGCCGCAGCGGCCGCCTTCTTCCTGGCGGCCTCCTCGGCGGCCTCCTGCTCCTGTTTCTGTCGACAGAGCCGCTCGAGCAGCTCCTCCCCCTGGCGCTCCCGGCGCCGCTCCGCGTCCTGTCGCTGCCGCTCGCGCTCCGCCGCCTCTTTCTGCACGCGCCGCTGCTCCATCTGCTCGGTCAGCTGACGTTGCTGTGGGGCGCAGAGACGGTGCTTGGTCAGTGCCGGCCGCCCTACGCGGGGCGATATGGCATCAAACAGCCGTGGGCGCAACATCGCAGATAGGACAACCATCTAGCAAGCAGGCCATGCCGATCAATGTTAGTATTTGATTGCACCGATTGCACGGGTAGTTCGGTGCAATGGCGATGATGACTGCTGCTTTAGGGCGCCACAACTGCCAATTAGACGTTACAAGGTGCCCAGAATACGGTTCAAATTCAAAGGGAATAAAGCCCGCTGGCTGTCAGCTGTCAGCTCGAAAAACGTCATGCCGACTGACGGCGGCACTGGAAATGACGTGCACTGAACGCGTGACCTGCGCTGTAATCACCGCACAGCCACACAGTGAGAAAGCCACTCGCATCACGTCGTCGGCCCGGAGCGGCCACCTACCCGATCGGCCTTCTCCTTGGCCTGCTTCTTGAACTGCTGGAAGGCCGAGTCCATGTGTGACGGCTGGATGCTGATGGGCGTCGTGGAGGGTGTGGCCGCCGACTGCGCCAGTGTCGACCACGAGCTGACGTTCTGCACACGCACACAGCGGCCACAGCAGGTCACAGCAGGTCACAGCAGGTCGGCTCAGATCGGTCACACAATGACATCCCGTCAAGTTGACAGGTTTCAAGCGGAGAGCATCGCGTCAGTTATGGTAAACCACCGAGGATTCAGTCGCAAGCAGAACACTGCGCATTACATATTAAAGGGACTGACCGACCAGAGGCAGCTTCCAAGCGAAACACTGCTAGAACCACGCGAACTTACCGCAACTTTAGCTGGAGTATTTTTGATAGGCGAGTCGAACAGGTTTTCGTCTGTACACGCCTCTGTTCCGATACCATCTGTGGGACCGAGGAACTGCCAGTTAACATTACATATCACATTAACCTTCCTAGTGTTCCTAGTGTTCAGCAACACAAAGCAGATGTTGGTGGTTTATCTTGTCGGGCGCAGCGACTGTATTCATCTGGCACACACGATAAATTGTATATAAATGTCACACAGTGAGGAATTGGCTTATAAATGTCACACAGTGAGGAATTGTATATAAATGTAACACAGTGAGGAATTGTATATAAATGTCACATATTGAGGAATTGGCTTATAAAGGTCACACAGTGAGGAATTGGCTTATAAATGTCACACAATGAGGAATTGGCTTATAAATGTCACACAATGAGGAATTGGCTTATAAAGGTCACATATTGAGGAATTTGCTTATGAAGGTCACATATTGAGGAATTGGCTTATAAATGTCACATATTGAGGAATGGCTTATAAATGTCACATATTGAGGAATTGGCTTATAAAGGTCACATATTGAGGAAATGGCTTATAAAGGTCAAACAAAAGTGACAATGGTGAATTAGCTGAGAAATACTTTGAATAGGCAAAATACACAAAATCGAACTACCAGAGAAAACAAAACTAGATACTGTGTCTGGTGCCGATTATGGGAGAACGAACTTCGGACACATCTGTGGCAGTGAAATGGCAGCCCGGCTGCAATGTGAGTTGAGAGCCGCCAGTGCCAGCGCTGCCGGCTGCCTGTTTGACCACTCCACACGTCAACTCACTGTCTGTGGCGGGCGTGGCGGCCGGCAGCGGCGGTGGTGGCGGCAGCTCGGGCGGCGGCGCGGCGGCCGCCGGCAGCGCCGAGGGCAGCGTGGCGGCCGGTGCGGCTGGCGCACTCGACTGCTCCGGCACGGCGGCGGCCGCCGGCGGTACAGAGCCGGCGGCCGTAGCCGACACGGGCGGCGGCACAGAGCCGGCCGACACGAGCGACGGCGGCGGCACCGCGCACGGAGACGACGACGGCAGACCGGCCCCTGTGCGCACGACACACACATGGTCACAAAGTCAGCCGACTGGCGTAGCACTGCACCTACTTAAAGACATATGCAATGGAAAATGGGGAAATTATACCCACGAACAGCGAATGTCAGAACAGACAGCTTTAGAAAGCAAAGTCAATAATAGGCAATACAGCAGCCATCGTATCTCAGTCAAGTAAATATAAAACTTAGAAACCACTTACAAACGACGATATAGCAATCAGTGTACACTTCCATATCCACTTCACAAGTGGGTCGATAGCGCAAACATACCCGAGAGCAGCGCGGCTGGGGCAGACTCCGGCTGGCCGTTGGTGTTCGCCACCGGCGTGACTTGTGGTACCGTGGCGGGCGGCACCGTTCCCGCCGCCGCGGCCGCCGGGGGCACCACCGCGGCGGGCGGCGCCGCCGGCGGCTTGCCCGCCGCTCCATTGGCGCTGGCCGCCGGGGCGGCCGGCGGCGGCTGCGGGTGCGCCTTGTTCGCTTTGCTCTTCTTGCGTTTGGGCTCGTCGGGCTCTGAGTCGCTCGAGTCTGAGCTGGACGAGCTGGAGCTACTGGAGCTGCTGTCCGAGTCTGACGAGCTGCTGCTGGAAGCGGAGAGGTGCGCCGCGTCCTCCGCCGCCCCGGCCGCGTCCTTCCGCGCCGGCTTCTTGGCGGGCGCCGCCGCCGCCGCAGTGGCAGCCGCCGCGGCCGGGGCGGCGGCCGGCGCGGTGCCCAGCTGACCGGTCACGTCCTGCAGCCGCTTCTCCAGCTCCTGCTTCTTCTCCAGCATCTGCTCGTCCCGCGTCTTGCTCGCCGCCTTCTTGTCCAGCTGCTTGCGCGGCTTCTTGCGCAGACAGCTGGCCACATACGACTCGAGCTCGCGCAGCGTCGACGGCCGCAGCGTCTCGAAGTCGATCTCGATCTCGTCCGGGTCGTAGTCGCGTTGGGACGGCTCGCGCGCCTGGATGATCTGCACCACACGGCCCAGCTTGTCGCCGGGCAGCTTGTTGATGTCCAAGCTGAGCTGGCGCTTCTCGTCGTAGGACATGGGCCGCGCGTTGTCCTCCTCCTCCTCATCAGAGTCGTAGGTGGGTAGCACGTCGGCGGCGCTCTTCTTCTTGCCGGCTGCGCCCTTGCCGGCACGCGGCCGCCGGCCCGCCGCCGTCTTGGCGCCGTTCGGCTTGGCCGGCTTGGCGTTGGCCGCCTTGCCGGCGGCGGCGGCGGCGGCAGCGGCCGGCGGAGGCACCACCAGTCCACCGGCGACGGGCGGCAGCAGCGCGGCGCCCTCCCGGTCCCCCCGGTCGCGCTTCTTCTTCTTTTTCTTCTCCTTTTTCTTCTTGGAGAGGCTCTCCTGGATGAGGCTGTTGATCTCCTCCTGTATCATGCCCAGCTGGAAACAGGAGCCGCGTCAGATGACACGTATGTCGGACGGGAGATGACACCGACACAGCCCTCGGCGAAACACATGCCAACAGGCAGCAGCTGACTACAACAGACTGATCAGTCAGGAGGTACTAGCATGGAGACAAGAGCAGCACGGTACCAACGCGCCTCAGCGATTCGCGGTGACCTCACAGCTTCGTCTCCGGCCCACCGCCCATCCAGACCGCGCACCACCGGTCCCAACCAGCTGTGTCTGTAAGCAATGAACTACTGAGTACTGACCTGGTTCTGCAGGACGATCAGCTGCTGTTGCCGCTCCACCTCGGAGGCTTCAGAGTCCGAGTCCGAGCTGGACTCCTCCTCCAGCGACATCTCCTCCTCATCCTCATCCGGGATCTTGGCGAACCTGGAATGACGCGGTGGTCCGGCGTCACACACCCGCGTCCACACAGCCGGCACGCTCTCCGAGAGAACAGAAAACCAACACCGGCAACACAATCGTCGAGTACAGCGGACGTTCGACACATGCCACAAAAGCATGTCATGTACCCAAATACCCAACAATGTACCCAAATACCCAACAATGTACCCAAATACCCAACAATGTACCCAAATACCCAACAATGTACTCAAATACCCAACAGTGTACCCAAATACCCAACAGTGTATCCAAATACCCAACAGTGTACTAAAATATCCAACAATGTACCCAAATACCCAACCATTGAGCCCAGACCCTTGAGCAGCCCAGAGCACAGACCCTTGAGCCCAGAGGGGGGCATGCGACCTAACCCAATCTGCAATCAGAACAAAACACATTACAGCTGAGCGTCCACTCGTCCTAACAAGCCTCATCCTATCCAAACCAGCAGTCCGCCAGACGCCGTGTCAGCCAGCTCGCCGTGACTGCCGCCGTGGCTGCGGCAGTCCGCCAGACGCCGTGTCAGCCAGCTCGCCGTGTCTGCCGCCGTGGCTGCGGCAGTCCGCCAGACGCCGTGTCAGCCAGCTCGCCGTGTCATCAGCTCACCTCATCTCGAAGACGTCCTGCAGTTTCCTGGCCATGGCCACCACGTCATGGTCGGGCGGGTTGTACTTGTAGCAGTTGGTGAATATCAGCCGGATGTCGCCGGCGAACAGCTTCGGCGTGCGGTACTCCCGGCTATCCATCTTCTGCTTCGCCGTGCCCAGGTCCATCGGCTGCTTGATGATGTTGTGGTAGTCCTGCAGACCGAGGCTGTCCGCGTCCACCGGCTTGTAGAACGGCCACGCGTACGCCTGCGGCCGGAGCATGGTGGGTTCAGGGGAGGCAGATGGTAGGAAGGATCAGTTCGGATAGGTGATTAGGATGATTTGGGTTTTGGGCGCTGCGACGGTAAAGTCATTTGGCGTCCATAACGAAAACTGTCCAGTGACTATGGCGAATATACAATGGATAAGCCGCTGGCAGAGATGAAGGCGAAGAGTTGGTCTTTTTGCAAAACAGGCGAGTCGTCCCCTACAACTTGACACATGGTTAACGCAGTTCGTTATGGCCGAGGTACCGTAATCGTTCTCCTGTAAGGTGCGGGCAAGTAATCGGACAGACAGGTTCGAGCAGGTGGGAAACTACCAGCATACAATGAGGAACAAACCAGGCATAACAAGCACGTCGTACACTTACAACGAATTGAGGTATCACAACTCGCAATCATATGAAACATGCAAATCACAAAATATTGTCAAAAACATCATCCAGAACTTACCGAATGTTTTTTGGAGAATAGCTCCTTGAGGAGCTCGTTGCAGGCCTTCATCGAGTCCTGCATCTTCTCCCGGTTCTTGGCCTGCCGCGCCTGCGAGTCGGGCAGGTCCTTGACCACCTTCTTGATCTGGCGTCCCGACTCGCGCCGCTTGTTGCCCATCTTGGCCAGCTTGGGCTCGATGGCGGCGAACGGCGGGTCAGGCGTGCTCGCCATCGCCGGCGTTGTCGTGTCCGCCTTTCTCTTGACACCCTTCTTGACCTGCGGCCGGCGCCCGGGCTGCGGTCAGCAGGGAGAACACACGCCGCACACAGCGCACGGCGCAGTCGCCTGACAAATCACTGTCGGATGCACGCGGCTGGTGGCGAGTGCAGACAGGGCAGGCACCGTATAACAAACAACGCACTGCGCTGCTCAGCGCGCTCAATAAATAATGCTCCCTCCGAAATGCACTGACACGCACGGTGCTGCACCATTTGCAGATTGTACAACGCAAAACCATCCCAGTCCGAGAGCCAGTGGTATTCGAGAGCAGATATGGCATTCAGCAGTACCACGCCTCAGAGACAAACTGTGCCTACCCCGTCCAAATACGATCGGTCAGTCATCGATGAGGTGAGCCGCCCCACAGCGCAGTGCATGATGAGGGGAGGGGGGGGGGGGGCAGGGGCCAGGGGCCGTCAGCTACCTTGTGAGGCGGTGCAGTGGTCGGTGCGGACGCCTGAGTGTCGGAGGCCGACAGCGGGGACGCCGCCGGCCGATGGCTGGCTGGACTGGCGGAGGACGCCGCCTGCAGCACAACACACACACGACACACCGTCAGCTGACGACACTACCAATCCACCGAGGACAACCAGCACTAACACGCTGCGACACATGCGGCTGATAGGATTCACAAATACATAATGAGTATCATAATGGCATAAATGGACAAACAAGTTTGGGTGACATCATTCATCGGTAATAAGTTATGAAAGAATGAGAAAAACCCTACATAAACTTTCCAAGGGACAAAAACATTTGATAATTCGCATGTATTTAATGGTATTAACGTAGATGTAGCCAAAGGCGTATCCAAGGGGGTACCCTGCAGTGTCCCTGCAGTGTCCCTGCAGTGTCCCTGCAGTGTCCCTGCAGTGTCCCTGCAGTGTCCCTGCAGTGTCCTAGCATTGGGCAATTGGGGCAGGAAACTACACCCTATGGATGCTATTTTTCCACTCTTTTCCCCAAGTTTTCCTGTGAATTTTCCACTCCTTATTTAAAAATGCATCAGACAACAATTTTAATTATGATACTAATTTATGGATGTAATGGTAGGGACAGCCTGTGGAGGGAAAGACAGGTAAGAATCGGCATAGGTAAGAATGAATTCTGATGAGCGGCAATGGGGCTTCGATAAGGCCGAATGTATACGTTTGTTTTAATTTTCCACTCTTTATGCTTATTTTTAGTCAGAATTGTTCACTCAACACTCAAGCTCTAAAACAATCCTAGGGCCCTGGTACCCTGGAACACCAGCGGGTACCCCTTGGGCTGAGGGGCCACCTTGTCTTTCGTTTAAGGGGCCCTTGGCTGGCCAGACGGGCTCTCGGTCGGTCTGAGGGGCCCTCGGTCGGTCTGAAGGGGGCCCTCTGTCGGTCTGAAGGGGGCCCTCTGTCGGTCTGAGGGGGCCCTCTGTCGGTCTGAGGGGCCCTCAGTCGGCCTGATGGGCCCTCGGTCGGCATGAGGGGGCGCCTGAGGGATCCTCTGCCGGTCTGATGGGGCCGTCTATCGGTCTGAGGGGGCCCTCTGTCGGCATGATGGGCCCTGTGTAGGCCTGAGGGCCCTATGTGGGCATGAGGGGCCCTGTGATAGCCTGAGGGGTCCCTCGGCCAGCTTGATGAGTCTCTCGGCCAGCTTGATAGGGTCCCTCGGCCAGCTTGATGGACCCATTTCGACCCGATGGGGACCTCTGTCAGCCTGAAGAGCCCCTCTGTCAGTCTGAGCGGCCCTCTGTAGGCCTGAGGGGCCCTATGTCGGCATGATGGGCCCTCTGGTGGCCTGAGGGCCCTCGGCCTGTTTGAGGGGCACTTTTAGACCCGACGGGGCCCTCTAGCCGCAAAGTGAGCCCTCGACCAGCTTGAGGGGGCCCCCTTTCGACACTACGGGACCCTCTGTCAGTCTGAAGGGGTCCCTCTGTCGCCCTGAGGGGGCACTCAGTCGGCCTGAGGGGCCCTCTGTCGGCCTGAGGGGCCCTCTGTCGGCCTGAGGCGCCCTCAGTCGGCCTGAGGGGCCCTCGGCCAACTTGGAGAGGCCCTTGCTCGACCTGAGGGTCCCTCTGTCGGTCTGAGGGGACCCTCTGTCGGTCTGAGGGGCCCTCTGTCGGTCTGAGGGGGCCCTCTGTCGGTCTGAGGGGGCCCTCTGTCGGTCTGAGGGGGCCCTCTGTCGGTCTGAGGGGGCCCTCTGTCGGTCTGGGGGCCCTCTGTCGGTCTGAGGGGCCCCTCTGTCGGCCTGAGGGGCCCCTCTATCGGCCTGAGGGGCCCTCTCTCAGCCTGAGGGTGCCCTCGGCCGGCTTGGAGGGGCCCTTGATCGACCTGAGGGGCCCTCTGTCAGTCTGAGAGGGCCCTCTGTCGGTCTGAAGGGGCCCTCTGTCGCCCTGAAGGGGCCCTCTGTCGCCCTGAGGGGGCCCTCGGTCGGCCTGAGGGGGCCTCAGTCGGCCTGAGGGGGGCCTCAGTCGGCTTGAGGGGCCCTCTGTCGGCCTGAGGGTCCCTCTGTCGGTTTGAGGGGCCCTTTGTCGGTCTGAGGGTTCCTTTGTCGGTCTGAGGGGCCCTCTGTCCTCCTCTGTGTGACATCCTTGCAGTCCAGATTATTGCAGTCTGACTCGTTTGTTAATTCAGACTGTTGCAGGTCCCAGGGTAGATTCTGCTAAATGTACCGGGTAGGATATCCAGAATAGGTATTAGTGGCATAGAACCTCAGAAGTTACGGCGCCCTAAAACCCAACCCCGAATCACCGCCACCACAACACCCAGAATAAGTAGTTGAAATCGTGTTAGCGAAACTAAAATGTGCTTCTACATAATATAATAATATGCTTGCTTCTAAGCAAAATGCAAAAAGTTGCACATGAATGTATAAACAAAAGACATCATAATGGTAAAATGCAGAGTATATCTCACCTATGATTATCAAGCTGTATATATCAAGAAATAACCCAAATGCATAAGATGAGCTAGCATGGGATAGCGTGAATACGGAGTTTTGTATAAATGATCAAACCATCGGTTGTATAAAATCATACTGCTCAACCGTTCTAATTATACCGAAAGCCAATGTACAGAACATATAATACAGAGAATATGCAACACTGAGGCGGCATAGAGATCCAGTCAGTCAGATCAGGATGATCAATCACTATACTCTGAACCTAGGGGCAGGCGGATACAACCTAAAAATCCAGCATAAGCCATCTGTTTCAAGCTGGATCATAAATTAGCATCCTGTTTCGGATTTGACACAGCTTTATACCGCGCATACCGCGCCGTCATCTACGCGGCGGGTGCCGGAGTCTGGACTCACCCGTTTGTCTGTTCCGTCCCGGCCAGGCGCGGAGACGGCGGCGGCCGTGGCCGTCGGGATCGTTGGCACAGTGGTGGACGCCGTGGAGCCCGGCACTGCCGGCGGCGCGGGTCGCGACGGAGACTTGGGCTTGGCCGACGGCGCCGCCTTCTCCGCGGGTTTCGCCGGCTTGGCGGGCTTGGCCGGAGCCGCCGCCTTGGCCGGAGCTGCCGCCTTGGCGGGCGGTGCCGGCTTGGCGGGCGGTGCCGGCTTGGCGGGCGGTGCCGGCTTGGCGGGCGGTGCCGGCTTGGCGGGCGGTGCCGGCTTGGCGGGCGGTGCCGGCTTGGCGGGCGGTGCCGGCTTGGCGGGCGGTGCCGACGCCTTAGCGGGCGGTGCCGGCGCCTTGGCGGGCGGTGCCGGCGCCTTGGCGGGCGGTGCCGGCGCCTTGGCGGGCGGTACCGGCTTGGCGGGCGGTGCCAGCTTGGCGGGCGGTGCGGGCTTGGCGGGCGGTGCGGGCTTAGCGGCGTGGCTCGCCGCGGCCGGGGCGGGGGCGGGGGCGGGGGCGGGGGCGGGGGCGGGGACAGCGGCGGGGGCTTTGGAAGGGGCGGTGGCGGGCGGAGCCGGCGACTCCCGCCCGGGAGATACGGACGAGGCCGCCGACGCCGGCCGGCCCCTGCCCACAGCAGAGCCGGCGGGCCGACCCTTTTTACCCTTCACGTTTTTCGGAGGCACCTCAATGAACACTTCCTCCTGCGGCATTTGCGACACTTTAGTCAAAAACATTTTCTCTAAGGTCTGAGCCATGAGGGTCACGTCCTCACCCGGCTTATTGTACATATAGCAGTTTGTAAATAAAGTTTGAAAGTCTTCTATGCAGTCTTTGGCGGAGCGATACCACAGGTTCTCGGTCCGCTTCTTGATGGTGCCCAGATCCATCGGTCTCCTGATGATCCTGTGGTAGTCCGGCAGGTCGAGTCCCGCGCTGTCCACTGGCACCTGGAATGGCCAGGCGTACTGGTGCTTCCACATGGTCTTGAGCACCTTGGTGAGGTACTGCAGCTGGTTGGAGTTGTAGCGCAGCCGGCCTGGCGGCCGCATGTACTCCGGCTGCACCACTCCCCGATAGTCTGGGTCCACCACGGGGAAGCCGTCATCGTCGGCCGGCGGCCCCACCTTGTTCAGAGAGTCGCGGCCGACCTTGGCCGCCGCGGCTCCGTCCGGCTTCTGAAAACACAACACGATTAATCAGCTGCGTCGAACAAATATGCCGCGTACACGAGAACACGATCGCAGCTGAAAGAACTGCATGCCAGCAGACAAGCCATGACAGACGAAAACAAAACTGCACTACAGTATGTTTCAACGCCACTCTATATTGAAGACAGCGAGGCGATTGATTGCAGTACGGGTGAGCTTTGTGACTGTGAGACGGATCATACTTCTGGTGCCGGAGGGGCTGCTGACGTGAACTTAGGTAACCGGGCCGTAGGAAAGCACATTGGCAAAACAATTCGTACAACTTCACGGTGTAAGCAAGACCGGCTTACAACTTGTATACAACATGAATCATGTTTATGTCGTGGAGCACACCGCTTTGTCATCCCATCTAGATCGTATAAAACGTTGACAATGCCACCGTCATTACACTCGTGTCGAAATAGAAACCAGCGCACGATTCAAACTCGAGCGCACTGAGCCGACAGCCGAATACACGAAATCGCCTGGCATTGATATGCAACGGAAATGGATGATAAAATTGTATAAGCTGCAGCTGCTGCACCATGCATGCATGACTCGTCTTTCACGATTGTCCTATTGTTAACCCTCGCCCTGAGGGTTTTCGGGAATAGCGGGAAAACGGCGGTAATTTGGTACAGCTATTCGGGCATCAATTACCCACATTGTGTGAAAGTTTTGATCTCAGGTCATCTCAGGTCAGGTCACCAGGTCACGGCAAGTGTCCTTACCTCAAACAAATGTTTGTGGTCGTGCCAAAGCCACAGCCTGTGTCAGACAGATTTGAAACTTGCAGGATTTCATAAGGTCGTAAGTACCTACAATACAATACAATCTCAGATTATTTGTATCGGTGACCTAAGGTCAGGTCAATTTCGTGACCTCCCCATTTTAAGTCAATGGGAAACTATACAAATGCTTCCTATTCAGAGAATATGCATGGGATCAGGCCAACTATTTCAGAATCATGTTATTTTAGCTCAGTATTGATGACTCAGGTGCAATTGTTGCTCAGTGACCTCTGCAAGGTCAGCTGAGGTCATATGAGGTCATCAGCACCTTTTGCCAATAACTCTTGATAGAATAAAGATAGACGTGCCAATGACACCACTGTGTTTGTCTCGTCGATTCGCGTCGCCCCATATGCAACATGACCTACTTAGGTCACCAAATGACCTTGACCTGAGGTAAAATGTTGAAGTTGACTTAACCGGGTCACCATTAATAAGTTTCGAAGCGCCTTGACGAGACAAACACGATGGTGTTAACATTATTTATCTATGTTTAACCGATAAAAGGTTACTCACGAAAAACGTATTGGCGAAAAAATGCCCTAGTGACCTTTGGTGACATCTGGGCATAGGCGTAACCACCTTCCGAAAGTAGGTGGAGACGGAGGCACTTTGAAGTCGATTCTTTCCATGCAACGCCCATAGGCATAATGTTAAAATCCGAAAATGTTACTGGGGACTGATCCCCAGTGACCCCAGTGGTGGTTACGCGCCTGCCTCTGGAGCCTAAACAACCTGAGATATAATTTGAGGACACCAATTGCGATTGCATTTTTCCAAGAGCTTTCGATTGTTTTTCCCGTTTGTTCCCAGCTATCATAGTTCCCGAGATATTTGGGGCCTGGGGGTGTTCGAAGCCAAGTCCTAAAACTGGAAAATTTGACCTTCGATGACCTCTGGTGACCTCAATATTGATCTGAGCCCAACAATACTCGAATAACTTGGAATGTCCTTGTCGAGAGCTTTCGGGCTTTTTCCCCGCGTCTTTCTAGCCCTTTTAGTTTTCAAGTTAGAGGGAGTCATTTGCCTCCCCCACCAGGACGAAGTGGTGTCAGAGGCCCACCGGGGCGCGGGTTAATAATGTTCATGGCATAGCGATGACATATTAACTTAGCCTACTTTGAGCATATGGCTATCTGAGTATTCGCGTCTGATCCGTGGTAGAGGGCAGGAGACTGACAAAATTCGGCCGCCGGCACCTCCAGTGCCATGCCAAAGGGATCGAATGTGCTACACCCAGCCCAAGATGTGCTGATTTAAACTTCGTGCGAACCGCTCTGTTACACCATCCAAACTTCCGAAATCGATTAGTCATTGTTGCGTTGTCTGCATAGCTTCTGAACTAACTTAGACTTCAAAGATTTGAATGAACCGTTCCAGGTCAGGAATCAAACATGACAAAAAAATGTAATACGGTGTTAAATGTGGATGCACTTACCTCTGAGTTGGTCATCCGCTTGTCATTCTTCGCATCGGGGTCCTTCTCCCCAGCCCTGAAACATAAAAAATAATGGTTAATCACTGTTAACTGAGAAGCTAACTAGAAGTGCAGTCCACTAACACTAACACCAGACAAGCAGAACGGCACGAGCGATCCGAGCCTCAGCGCCCCCCTCAACAATGTAATACAGAATGTGTCCAGATGTCCGAACCCGGAACCACTGTCCGATGCAAACGGTTTGAAAACACCGACGCTGGGTGTTGCGAATCCCAAACTTATGCGCTTATTCTCCATGCACTCATGAATCGCAGCGTATTCCGGTCAATATTCTCAGAAACTGTACCAATGTCAAGACCATGCCGTTCCGGTCGCGGTATGATATGTTTCGGAGGCACCGTACCGTAACTGGGCAGGATTATGTACCGAGAATAAAAATGGCATCCGCAAATTATTTCATATAAATATTTAATACCACTCCAAAGTCCAACTAAATGCTACAGATATACCCTACGAACGGCAACCTAAAGCAACACTCGGTTCCAAAGTCGAATAATAAATCGATAAAAATAATGAAGTTATGCTACGCCCTAATAATTTAAATAAGCATTTTCTATCAGGGGGTTTACAGGTTAACCAGCCTACATAGCTCTGTCGCTGGTCATTGGCGTCTGTCACTGGCCTCTTCCATCTAACAGAAGCTATAGCTCTGCCGCTGTCGCTGTCGCTGGTCACTGGCGTCTGTCACTGGCCTCTTCCATCTAACAGAAGCTATAGCTCTGCCGCTGTCGCTGGCCACTGGCGTCTGTCACTGGCCTCTTCCATCTAACAGAAGCTATAGCTCTGCCGCTGTCGCTGGCCACTGGCGTCTGTCACTGGCCTCTTCCATCTAACAGAAGCTATAGCTCTGCCGCTGTCGCTGTCGCTGGCCACTGGCGTCTGTCACTGGCCTCTTCCATCTAACAGAAGCTATAGCTCTGCCGCTGCCGCTGTCGCTGGTCACTGGCGTCTGTCACTGGCCTCTTCCATCTAACAGAAGCTATAGCTCTGCCGCTGTCGCTGGTCACTGGCGTCTGTCACTGGCCTCTTCCATCTAACAGAAGCTATAGCTCTGTCGCTGGCCACTGGCGTCTGTCACTGGCCTCTTCCATCTAACAGAAGCTATAGCTCTGCCGCTGCCGCTGTCGCTGGTCACTGGCGTCTGTCACTGGTCACTGGCGTCTGTCACTGGCCTCTTCCATCTAACAGAAGCTATAGCTCTGCCGCTGTCGCTGGCCACTGGCGTCTGTCACTGGCCTCTTCCATCTAACAGAAGCTATAGCTCTGCCGCTGCCGCTGTCGCTGGTCACTGGCGTCTGTCACTGGCCTCTTCCATCTAACAGAAGCTATAGCTCTGCCGCTGTCGCTGGTCACTGGCGTCTGTCACTGGCCTCTTCCATCTAACAGAAGCTATAGCTCTGTCGCTGCCGCTGGTCACTGGCGTCTGTCACTGGCCTCTTCCATCTAACAGAAGCTATAGCTCTGTCGCTGGTCACTGGCGTCTGTCACTGGCCTCTTCCATCTAACAGAAGCTATAGCTCTGTCGCTGGTCACTGACGTCTGTCACTGGCCTCTTCCATCTAACAGAAGCTATAGCTCTGTCGCTGGTCACTGGCGTCTGTCACTGGCCTCTTCCATCTAACAAAAGCTATAGCTCTGCCGCTGGTCACTGGCGTCTGTCACTGGCATCTTCCATCTAACAGAAGCTATAGTCTGTCACTGGCCTCTTCCATCTAACAGAAGCTATAGTTCTGTCGCTGGTCACTGGCCTCTTCCATCTAACAAAAGCTATAGCTCTGCCGCTGGTCACTGGCGTCTGTCACTGGCATCTTCCATCTAACAGAAGATATAGTCTGTCACTGGCCTCTTCCATCTAACAGAAGCTATAGCTCTGCCGCTGCCGTTGGTCACTGGCGTCTGTCACTGGCCTCTTCCATCTAACAGAAGCTATAGCTCTGTCGCTGCCGCTGGTCGCTGGCGTCTGTCACTGGCCTCTTCCATCTAACAGAAGCTATAGCTCTGTCGCTGGTCACTGGCGTTTGTCACTGGCCTCTTCCATCTAACAGAAGCTATAGCTCTGTCGCTGCCGCTGGTCACTGGCGTCTGTCACTGGCCTCTTCCATCTAACAGAAGCTATAGCTCTGTCGCTGGTCACTGGCGTCTGTCACTGGCCTCTTCCATCTAACAGAAGCTATAGCTCTGTCGCTGGTCACTGGCGTCTGTCGCTGGTCACTGGCGTCTGTCACTGGTCTCTTCCATCTAACAGAAGCTATAGCTCTGTCGCTGGTCACTGGCGTCTGCCACTGGTCTCTTCCATCTAACAGACGCTTCGCAACAGATAGTGAGGTAATACGGTCGGATACGGAATACGGATACTCTAATCAACGAATGCCGTTTAACAAAAACGGGTGATCCGAAGTATCGCCGGATTTTTTTCGACGCCATGCTTGAACTAATGCCCGTTTTTTCCTGATACGGGGAGGAGGGGGGCTGTGATTGTGTGACCACATGACGCTCGTTGGACGCCGAGTGATCACGTCATGCTCGAGCTGTTTAGTCGTTTGCTGATCCGAGAGGAGAATGGTGCTGCTGAACTTGCATAACCACATGACACTGATGAGTCATTTCCATCCCTCGATTATGACGTCCTCACAGCCGGTGCCAAAATGAGCCCTCAATCGTACTGCTGATGGCAGTGGCGGCGGATCGTATTTTCGGATGGGGAGGGGGCAAAGAAACTCAGGAGCCCCTCGACTAAAGCTCTCCCACCAAAAAAGGCGCGAAATGGTATCTCCTAGGACTTAGGACACTAAAATTTGCAGGGCCCTAAATGGTCGCAAAAAAAACGTCGGACAGGCCCATGTTGAAGTCTCGGGCCTTCTGAGGGCCCCTCAGGCCTACCGATGGTCCCCTCAGGTCGACTGAGGGCCTTAGGAGGCCCCTCGGAGCTCTGGGTCATTATTTCGGTAAAAATATAAACAAATCGAACCAACTTCTTGGCGGGCCCTCTTACAAACTTATGGGCAAATCAGAGGGGAGGGGACAAAATCATGCCCCCCCCCCCCCCACACACACTTCTTGAGTGGGGGCAGCTGCCCCCCCCCCTTATCCGCCGCCACTAGCTGATTGATAGATTATGACGCGTCGAGTCGTGTTGAAGGCGAATCTTTGTTTTCCGCCTCTTTACCGCTATGTTTGCGAAATCATGTACTCTTCAATAGGTGATCGGACAACTTTTGAGCCGTTGGCACATTGTCGAGGTGTATACGGTTCAAAATGCAGCAACACAAATGCAACCGCAACCGCCCGTAAACGTGGGGATCGAATCCGCAACCGCCCGTAACCGTAAGGCTCAATCAAATCCGTAACCGCCCGTAACCGCAGCAAACGAATTTTGTAACCGCCTGTAACCGTATGTACCACTAATATTTTTTACTTTTCAAAACGTAACAAACGTACCTGTTGAGTGTTCAATAACCGTGTCATTTTTAGCATAGCAAGTCATAACTGGAAAAGGGTAATTTGGTGAAATAGGTAAAATGCACGGAGACTGAAGAGCTTCAGAAACGCAAAAACTCCAAACAGGTACTCACCAAAAAAGTGATAATAATCTTGGTAACATAATTTTCGTGTAGTTTCCATGCCGTTACACGCGTAGTTTGTGTTGATTCGTGTTCGATTGAACGGAAATTATATATTTAATGTGTGGCACGTTTTTTTTTGTGGCAGAATATTTAATGTGTTTTTTTTTTGCGAGCTCTACGCAATTTCGGGTCCGTTCGGAGTGCGTGAATTCCGTGGTTATTGTGGATTATTCCCGTTTGGTCGCTCCGTGTGCGCTCATCGGGAGAATTCCGCAGAATATTTCACGGAAAGACGGGGAATCGCCAGAGGTTGCCCAGGCGTTTTCCTTCAGGATGGCGGCACCCAGCGGCGATTTCCTTACGTGAATTGTCCTTTGCTGGGCGAGAGTGGGACGATATTTAAACGTATTATGAGAACCGTAGCTGAGCTGATAATTTTCATTAAAAATGGCACGTAGAAGTGCACTAAAACCTAATCGATTGCGTGACGCAGAAGTCATGTAACTTGGCGCACTCACGTTCGCATGAAATTTCTTGTCGTCGTGCCCGAACGACCAAGAGGAATTCCATGACGTCACGTGAAATATGCACGCTCTCCGAACCCACAATTCGTCTTTATTGTTTCAATTGTTAACGTCAAATTCAGCCGCGGAATAAAATCACCGCAACCGTAACCTCGTGCAACTGTAACCGTCCGTAACCTTAACCGCCCGTAACCTTAACCTCGTGCAACCGTAACCGCCGTAACCTTAACCTCGTGCAACTGTAACCGGCCGTAATCGCGGTCAACCGCCTGACTGTACGCCTCTACTACATTGTAATGTAAAAAGGCTTCCTGCTGATAATAAAAACCTTAATTATCACCTGAACTATTCACATGCTCTCGTTCATGCTATGAATTGGAGTTTCGGAAGCCGATGTTGGTCGTAAAAGTGACTATTCAGGAAACAGGTGATTGATACAACATGCGTTACCGGTTGAAAATGGCACAGAAAGCGCACGTATCTTTGTGACTTACGCTTATCTACGTCGACTTAGCAAAGGGTCGAGCTCTCCTGCTTTAATTTTGGCTATAGCCAGCGGTGTATCCATGAATCCGGGAAAGACGGGACCAGGTAACGACTCCCTGGCTGTCTGCTGCTAGATTTGTAACTGACCCAATTTTTGTTCCGACAAGTCTGACTCATCAACCAGTGAACCGACTCAACTCTCGACTCAAGTACTGTTCTAAAATTTTGAATCGACTCGACTCTCGACTCAGACCAATATGACATTTGTGAATCGACTCAATTCGATTCCCGAGTTATCTAACTAATAACTACTAACTACTCTAAAACTACTCAAATATGCCTCGGTCTAATTCAATGAAAAGTTATTGAAGAGTTAAAACTTTATGCTCATTGTATTGAAAACAATAAAAAGCTCTAAAAATATTTGTAGCCATGTGCCTTCATTAGTATTCGGTTAATGAGTAGACAACTGATAGTTGCACGGTTAAAATATATTTTAGACCTTTTTATTACTTTCACTCTATAATGATCATACTCAAGTTAAAATTCCTTTTAATAAGTTTTTTTTATTGAATACTGTGTTACACCAAGTATTGTCATAACTATCACATAGTCCACAGAAAGTTACTTTACTCTGTTAGATGAGTCAATGACTCACGTCATGGGTCACTTCACAGAGCTTTCGACTCTTGACTCAAGTTGTTTCGTCGGGAAGGACTTCGCCTAAATGCTTGACTCAAGCGAACTTATTTCGGAATAGAATCGACTAAACTCATGACTTAAAGAGACTATCCCACCTTAACATTATATTTGAGTTGAGATAGCCATTTTGATGGCTTGGCATTGAAATTAAGTATGGTAGCAGTTAAAACAACTACAATGATCTAATCAAAAGATATTCTAGTTTGATTTTGACATTTGTAAAAAATAAGGATCATGCGTATTTGAATAAGGACTCTAAACCGACAGCGTCGTCTCTTTAGCCAACTGGTAATGATAGTCGGCTTGTTTTAAGGTCAGCCTTGGAATATTTTCGTCTTCATTTCTCGATCCCCGGGTGGTTCGCAATCTAAGCCAATCTAGACACCGGATGATTCGCCTTTCTGCGCAATAGATGTCGACAAAAAATTGCGCCATACATTTGGCAGCACAAAGGATTTCCCTGTTATTAAAACAAAATCATATGACGTCACCAACACAACCTTCCGCTTAAAACTAAAAGTTGAATATCTTCCAAGATAAACAATTTTTTCGGGAAAAAAGTTAACGAACATGTTCAGCTGACCTCGCCTGACATGTAGACATACACTTAAGTGCGATTCGACAACTTTCACAAAGGTGGGACAGTCCCTTTAAACCCCGACCCATGAGTCGATTATAACTCAACTCTGAGTCAGTTACAAGTCTGTCTGCTGCACGGTTTCAAGGACAGCAGTAACGACATTGTCTTATTTACTCTCGTTATAGTCCAAGGACCACGCCAGGCCCCCGACGTGTACCACCATGATATATGTATATGTGCATTCCTCAGACCCAGCTAACTCCTGAATCCGACGAAGTGCCGGGTGGGAGTAGCATCAGTAATTATTTCATCCAGGTAGCATCACTACTTCCCATACTACCGGCTATGTACTGGGAAGGAGCTTAGTTTAGTTTGTCTCAGCCCACATTTCGCTCGCGGATGTCACGTAGGCGAAATTTGTGTGGACAGTACGCCGAAAACCAGTGATGCTAACTTGACATGTTTGACATATAATATAATCTGACGAAAGTGTGTATTATCCAAAGAGAGATTGGCTCAAACCAACATCGCATTCACGTTGTTCCAAAAATCCTCCGACTCTTCTATTCCGACTCTACGACTCTTCACACCAGATAATTAACACGCGCACCTCGGGGGGATGATTTCAGCCCCACCCCCCTAATATCTCTAAAACCACGCAACCTAGCGACAAGCGGAAAACGGCGTTAGATAGCTCGAGACGAACTCTATCGAAAGTATATCGGTATTGTTTATGTCAGGTCAATATAGAGGTCACAGAGGCAGTGGCGGCTCGTGGTCGTCGGCGGGGGCCAAGACGAGATCGAAGTTTCACCCCCACACTTTTCGTGACGTTCCTAAGATTCTGAAACAAATATGAAATAAGCCGTTCAAGTTACTTAGGGTTTCTCTCAAATCATGTCAGAACGTAAGCCAATTTACGGCCAATTTCAGGCGTTTGGAAGTGCCCCTTTGGTCTCCATTGAATCCGGTGGTGCCAAAATCTTAACCCTTTAGCTCGGAAATATCAAAGACTTTGCTTTCAATCATAGCTCCACTATGTGTATGTATATATATATATATATATATATATATATATATATATATATATATATATATATATATCTCTATCTCTATCTCTATCTCTATCTCTATCTCTATCTCTATCTCTATCTCTATCTATCTATCTATCTATCTATCTATCTATCTATCTATCTATCTATCTATATATCTATCTATCTATCTATATATTATATATATATATATATATATTATATATATATATATATATATATATATATATATATATATATATATATCTATATATCTATATATCTATATATCTATATATCTATATATCTATATATCTATATATCTATATATCTATATATCTATATATCTATATATCTATATATCTATATATCTATATATCTATATATCTATATATCTATATATCTATATATCTATATATATCTATATATCTATATATCTATATATCTATATATCTATACATCTATATATCTATATATCTATATATATATCTCTATATATATATATATATATATATATATATATATATATATATATATATATATATATATATATATATATATATATATATATATATATATAATATATATATATATATATATATATATATATATATATAATATATATATATATATATATATATATATATATATATATATATATATATATATATATTATAATAT
>JAXIVJ010018402.1:2500-23348 GCA_036785665.1 Chirona hameri | reverse complement strand
TACAGATCTCGCCATTCAACAGAGGACGCCGTGCTCGCCGCTATCGAGCGCCTGGTCACCAACATCGACGAAGGCCTTGTATCGTCGGTAACGACGATGGACCTCTCGAAGGCGTTCGACAGCGTCGACCACGGCCTCCTCCTCACAAAATTGTCATGGTATGGTGTAAATGACGTGGACTGGTTTAGGAGTTATTTGAGCGCCGAAGGCAGATGGTGCGTGGTGGACGGTTGACTTGTCCCGTGACTTGTGGTGTGCCCAGGGCTCGATTATTGGTCCAGTCTTGTTCATTTTGTTCTCAAACGATTTATATGGATATTTGACCATGGCCGCCTCATCTCCTACGCTGACGACACCGTGCACGTTGACTGCGCGTCCCTGACGGACCTGGTCTCGCCGGGCTAAAAATTAGACTGGAGCTCACCTTGCGTGAGCTCCAGTCTTGTTTGATTCTAACTCTCTCAAAATGAACGCGAAGAAAACTGCTTCATGCTTGTTGGCTCAAAGAAAAATTTGGCAAAAACGGAAACATTTCGGTTTGAATTAAATGGTTCCGAGGTGCAGGCCTCGACCAGCATCAAAATCCTCGGCGTCGTGGTGGACCGTGGTCTGTCATGGGACGCGCATGTCTCGAGTGTCTCCAAAAAATGTAACGGTATCCTCGTCTCTCTGTACAAAGTTCGGCATTACTTCACCTCAGAAGCCCTTAAAATTATAATTCAGGCGTACGTGTTCCCATATATCACGTACTGCCTGTGCGTGTGGGGAGGGGCGACCAAGGGTCAACTGGTCAAAATCCAAAAACTGATAAACTTTGCGCTCGTATCGTCACAGGACTCAAAAAGCATGATCATATAACCCAGGCTCTAAATTCTTTAGGATGGCCGAAGATCGAGACCCTGGTGGCGCGCCGCGACGCCGTAAAGGTGTTTAAGGCGCTCAGAGAGGAGGGAGCGCCACCCGAGATACGCGCTATGTTCACCCCACGTGCCGCTGTTTCCACACGCGAGACGCGCGCCTCTGATCGAGGTAGCCTCCACCTGCACAAGTGCAGATTGACCGCCTCTCAGAAGGCTTTTCGTATCGGGCTGCAGTTGTCTGGAACCGCCTGCCACCACAAGCTTGTGCCGCCCATTCATTGGATGGTTTTAAGACCGCTATGCGAAGTGTGATTTTACCGATGTAGTGTAGTGAAGTGTACTCGTTTTTATCGTATTTTGTATATTATTTGTAACACTGACATGAAACCAGAATAGCACCTCGTGGATGGTTTTTAATACACTGATTGATTGATTGACACGACACGACACGACACGACACGACGCGACGCGACACGACACGACACGACACGACACGACACGACACGACACGACACGACACGACACGACACGACACGACACGACACGACACGACACGACACGACACGACACGACACGACACGGGCCCAGTTCGAGCCGCCGCCGATGTTAGGTTGGAATCTGAGCCCAAAAGCTAATGGGTGCAGGTTGCAAGGGTAGTCAGAGGTGAAAGAACTTGCTATCTGGCGAAGTGTTTGAACTAGTGAAATACAAAAACAACATAACATCATTATTTTGTCATCCAAAGTTTCTGAAAGCTAACACAAATTTGACAATGTTCGAAATTGGTATATTAAGCGCGTAACTTCCATTTAAATAAATTAAAATGTGCAGTTACGTTTTCTCCTTCGCCAATATCAAATATGGCACCGGCGCGGTGTGTTGCCCAATTGAGCACGAAGGTGAGGGAGGGTGGGAGGAGGGAGGGAGGGAGGGAGGGAGTCTAGCTGACCACAGTCGCTGGGGAGGGAGGGAGGGAGGGAGGGAGGGAGGGAGGGAGGAGGAGGGAGGGAGGGAGGGAGGGAGAGTCTAGCTGACCACAGTCGCTGGGAGGGAGGGAGGGAGGGAGAGTCTAGCTGACCACAGTCGCTGGGAGGGAGGGAGGGAGGGAGGGAGGGAGGGAGGGAGGAGAGAGGGAGGGAGGGAGGGAGGGAGGGAGGGAGGGAGGGAGGGAGGGAGGGAGGGAGTCTAGCTTATCACGGTCGCTGGGGAGGGAAGGAGGGAGGGACAACTAACCACGGCCTTTGGGGAGGAGAGGTCCAACTGAGTAAACAGCTGGGGATGAGTTGTCTGGGGCCAGCTTGTGGCCTCTGCCGCCGCGGATGAGAGCGGTGTGTGTCCTCCGTTGATGATACGCACGGCGCCTTTTGAGGAGACCAGCCGCCGCAGCAGTTGGACTCGAGCGATGCTAACTACTGCTGTGTAAATCATACCACCCAATTAACTTTACGGCTCCTGTGGACTTAAATGTTAATAAAGTGACGCTATTTTCAGCCAGTCCGCCGCAAGAAGCACCTTTCATGATAAAGTTTGAACCGTAACATCACGAAAGGGATTTGATTGCAGCCGTGGTCCACACCAATGCACGCTACGGCTGGCGGAGTTAGTAGCTTGCACGAACCCAATAGCTGCAATGCGATATGCAATGCGTCATATCAGTGGCGGCGGATAAGGGGTGCAGGGGGTGGGGGGTGCAGCTGCCCCCCCTCAAAAAGTGTGGGGGCGAACATATGATTTCCCCCCCCCCATAAATTTGTGAGAGGGGCCCTCCAAGAAGTTGGTTCAATTTTTGTTTTTACCGAAACAATGACCCAGGGCCCCGATGTGCCCCCAGACAGCCTGAGGGGCCTTCTAAGGCCGACAGAAGGTTCTCAGTCGGCCTGAAGGGGACCCTCGGTAGGCCTGAGGGGGCCCTCAGAAAGCCTAAGACTTCAACATGGGCCTGTCCGACGTTTGTTTGCGCCCATTTAGGGGACCCGCAAACTATAGTGGCCTAAATCCGAGGAGATACCATTTCGCGGGGGAAAAATTGGGGGCCCTTTGGCCGTGGGCCCTTTGGCCGAGGGGCCCCCCCATTTTTGTTCCTCCCTCCCTTCCCCCCCCCCCCCCCCTCCCCATCTGAAAATACGATCCGCCGCCTCTGCCGGTCATGGCCAGTCGATGTTGGAGTTGAGCTGACGCCACGAACACCAAAGGTCTGCCTTTTTAATTCAAGGTATAGGAAGCTACACAACGACAGTTTTGCGTACCGAATTGACATCCTCGGTTGCTTCTCCGTTACCACAACTAACGCCACTGGCAACACTGGATAGATAACAACCTAACACCGGTTACCACAACTAACGCCACTGGCAACACTGGCGGTTCGAGTTGGGGGGGGGGGGGGAATTTCGCTCCGTTTCATCAGCGAAAAGTTGTTGACCCGGGGGGGGGGGCGTCGGGTCGTCAGCGCGAAAGAGTCGTTGACCGGGGGGGGGGATAGTATTCCCCCTAATTATCACTTCTTACAGCCAATGCAGGAACGCGCGCGAGGAAGGGGGGATACTTGTATTGAATGCCATCCCATGTTCCAGTGAGGGGAGGGGGCATTTGCCCCTAACGCCCCCCCCCCCCCCCTGGATTCGCCAGTGACTGGCAACACATTCATCCGGCAGAAGGGCTACGCCGTGGGTTACCAGTGCGCGTGGCAACCGGCATGTTTACGCGCCGTTCGCGGGAATCTACGCCGACGATCGCTGGAGTTGTCCCCGATTGATGTCAATAACACAGCGCCCGGCGTCACAGCGGCCGCCGGCCCCAATAGCGCCTAATGTGTTTGTGAATACGCGCGCACGTATCGGCAGCAGCGAACGTGATACCAAGCCACCAGACAGTTTCGGAGCGGAAATATCACAGTCGTGCTGCGAAAGAGGCGGCTGCAATTTCGCCCAGCTCCAACGACCAGTCGCCTTTTGTGAGCGAGCGCTATTAAATATCCGAATGACGCACCACTCAAATGTAACTACAACAGAACTGTGACACGCCGCTCTGAAGGCCGGAGCGAGTCAGTGTCAGCAGTAATGGCCTCAAAATGTCACACGTCATGGTAATAAGCCAGCCACATAGCGGCTAAACTGACGGCGCTATTTCACATACAGATGAACCTTCTGAATTCAAGCGCTGCACAAAAGTACAGCCACTTCTATGCAGCCCACGTTATCGTAGCGCGTGTGTCTCTGATGTAATGATGGCCTTTGCAGTATGGTGCCGCAACTGCCGACGTTATATAGCGCCGCCAACCCAGCCAGTGCCGCAGCCTAGGGCCGAAACTCGGCGGAAGCGAGCCGGAGTCTAGAGCCAAGTCTTCTTGACTTGGCTCCAGTAGCTGTTCCTCGCTAAGGACAGACTGTCGTCACTGAGGACAGACTGTCGTCACTGAGGACAGGCCGAGTGAGGACCAGCCGACAGAGGACTGACCGCCCTGAGGACCAGCCGTCTGCTCTAATAATCATTGGGGCGTGACGTCTCACCACTCATTAATGAGACATTCAGAGACCGATGTGCACACATATGCGATGCGTCGTGGGAGTCGGGAGGCTCGAACGTCGAACCTGTGACCTTTCCATCACCAGGCGAGCGCTCTACCCACTACACCACGTGACGGGCTGCGCGACTGACCGTGAATGGTGATATCTGAGGCGTGACTGACCGTGAATGGTGATCTCCGAGTCGTAATTGACCGTGATGGTGATCTCCGAGGCGTGACTGACCGTGAATGGTGATCTCCGAGGCGTAATTGACCGTGAATGGTGATCTCCGAGGCGTGACTGACCGTGAATGGTGATCTCCGAGGCGTGACTGGCCGTGAATGGTGATCTCAGAGGCGTGACTGACCGTGAATGGTGATCTCCGAGGCGTGACTGACCGTGAATGGTGATCTCCGAGGCGTGACTGACCGTGAATGGTGATCTCAGAGGCGTGACTGACCGTGAATGGTGATCTCCGAGGCGCGACTGACCGTGAACGGTGATCTCCGAGGCGTGACTGACCGTGAATTGTGATCTCCGAGGCGTGACTGACCGTGAATGGTGATCTCCGAGGCGTGACTCACCGTGAATGGTGATCTCCGAGTCCTTGTTGACCTCGTACAGCCGAATAGCCTCCTCCAGTTCCTCCTGAGTGGACAGGGTGCACGGGTCTCTGTGACGGCAGGACAGGACGGATGACGTCAGAACAGAGCGAGTGTGACGTCAGAACAGCACGAGTGTGACGTCAGAACACTCGTGCTGCTTAGTTAAATGTGTTTGCTTTTCATGAGTCTCATAAGTAGGTCATAGTAGGGCCACCCATTCAATGGCGCTGGCTTTCACCCATTCAATGGCGCTGGCTTCGTGGTCCCTACTCGGCAACAAGCTATGCTTAGTTGAGTGGGGTCCATGAGGCACCAGCAAGAAACGCTTCAAATTGACCAGACTTTGTCTCCGCCCTGTATGACTGATATCCCCTTTACTAACACAGTGATGAATCCATCCTCATCCTGTCCTGGATGAGGATCAGAATGAATGAATGCATCCTCATTCTGTCCTGGATGAGGATGAGTGAGGATGATATCCTGGGACGTAGTTGGGGGGGGGGGGGGGGGCAGTCATTTGCTGTTTTCAACAATGACTACTTTTCGCCTTTTTTATATCACCACATCTAACACCCAAACTACCTCTCTTCATATGCTTTTTTATGTTTGTTTTCATTTCTTAGCTGGGAGTGCCGCGACATTTTCTCTTTTGTTCTCTGGTGTTAACTTAAGGTGTCGTGCGTCGTTGGGATCGAGGGCGGGGGCACTCCTGGTCACCTACTAATGGGTGGCGGTTAGAAAAAAAAAGAAGAAAAAACACAGCACGAGTGTGACGTCAGAATAGCATGACTGCGGCTACAGAACAAGGCGAGTGTGGCGTCAGAACAGCACGAGTGTGACGTCAGAATACCATGACTGCGGCTACAGAACAGAGCGAGTGGCGACAGAGCAGCACGAGAATAACGTCACAACAAGACGAGTGTGACGTCAGAACAGCACGAGCGACGTCAGAAGTGTCAGTGTGACGTCATTCAGTAGTCACCCGAAGGTTCTTCGACCACTGGATGGGGCAGAAGTGTCAGTGTGACGTCATTCAGTGGTCACCCCAAGGTTCTTCGGCCACTGGGGTGGGGCAGAAGTGTCAGTGTGACGTCATTCAGTGGTCACTCCAAGGTTCTTCGGCCACTGGGGTGGGGCAGAAGTGTCAGTGCTGACGTCATTCAGTGGTCACCCCAAGGTTCTTCGGCCAACTGGGGTGGGCGTTGCGACACTCACGTAATTGCGCACAAACACGCAGACATGCACGCATGTGCGCACGACACATACGCACGCACGCACGCACGCACGCACGCACACGCACGAACACACGCAGACGACTGGACGATTGCGGCGGTTAGCCGATATAGAGGGCGCTGATTGGTTGTTGACCGCGCCTCGCTGGATCGCAGGCGGACATCTGAGAATGCTTTTGGATGATGATAACGACGGGCTTCCGATTGTATTGGTAGTGAAATTTGCAAGTGTCCGAATGATGAAACGCGGGGAAACTAGCTATTGGTCCCCACCGTTCGGCCCCCAACGAGACACAGAAGCCGCCCAAGGAGGAGTAAGTCATACCAATCGTTCTATTGACCATAGAGGTAAACAGTAAATGTGTCCATATTCGACTAGAGACACCATCGTTAACGTTTTATTTTGCTTAGCAAACATTCACAGCTTCAAAAGAATGCTGACTGATACAATGAATCACAAGTGAACACAAGCATCTATCCGTGTCAGAGTTTCAACCTACCATAGGTTGGAACGAACATATACGCAAAACTCACAAAGAAACAATACCACGTGATATGACAGGCACAGAACGCCCCAGTTCAAGAACCATCCATTTCGAGAAGAAAAACAGCACATTCAGGGCCATTGGCCAGATCCCAAACCCAGACTCCAAGCCTCGAATTTTCGCCCGGAAGGAGAAGCGGGGAGGCTGCACGGAGGGGGCGGGAGCGAATGAACCTCACCTTCCTCGTCCACCCACTTCACGGTGAACTTGTCCTGTGGTGTGAAGCGACATGTGTCCTTGATCTCGCCCACCAGCGTCTCAACTTCATGTCAGGGCTGTGTAGGTGATGTAAAACTCGCTGCCCGAGAAGAGGAAGAGAGTCAACAGAGTCGCGTCAGCAGACACAGGGGCGACATCGTCACAAACGTGTGACAAGATCGGGGGCACGGGTCAGCTCAGGACACGTCGGTCAACTTCCAAAAAACACGCTCACGAAGTAGAAACATGCATACAACCGAAGACAGAGAAGAAAGTCGATAAATTTTAGAGAAGGAAATGCTAAACAAAACGAGGTAAGTGAGTGACACGTCACACACTTGTCGGATCGGTGCTGTACGCGACACGTGCGCGGGTGTTGGAGGAAGCCGGTGGACCTAAGCACTTGTCAACACGATAGCGACCGTACACGATAGAAGGTCATGGGTGTTAAAGAAATGGTTTGAGTAGTGAGTTGGCCCCTAGACAATGTTTTGCCATGCCACAGAACATCCAGCATTGGGCAGGATGGGTGTGTGATCAAATGACAACACCTGACTGACCAGCCTTGGAATTTTGCACATTTTCTGACTTTTTGGGTCCAAAAAATTGTACTCTTCATTTTGTTCTGGAAATTACCTCTCTTTTCACCTGATCTTACCGACATTGTAGTTCAAATAAAATTGAATTTTCCTCACAAGGATTTAATATCTATTACAAATCAGGAATTTTTACTTTCCAATTGAAATAATTTCCCCCAAAAAATGGAAATGGTAATTTTCGTGACAAGAATTGCACTCTTCGCCTATGTATGTTTACTTCCTGGGAACAGGTCATGAAACGAAAAATCCAACACTGCCTGACTAAAAAAAACACATTCATAGCACAGCAGCAGGACAACCTGGTCACTATCTATGCGTGGTGTGTCACAGTCAGCACAGCAGAACTGGCTGGCGCTCACCCTTTAAAGGCGGTCTTGACCTTGATCTCATCTGGCACCTGGTCCTGGGTCATGGTGGCTGAGGACGGCGGTCGGCAGCCTCAGCTCCCGGTCACAGCTGTGGGCCAGACAGGGTGGTCAGGGCACCTGGCCCTGGGTCATGGTGCTGTGGACGGCGGTGGCAGCCTCAGCTCCCGGTCACAGCTGTGGGCCAGACAGGGTGGTCAGGGCACCTGGTCCTGGGTCATGGTGGCTGTGGGTCAGGCCGGGTCAGGCCGGGTCAGGCCGGGTCAGGCCGGGTCAGGCCGGGTCAGGCCGGGTCAGGCCGGGTCAGGCCGGGTCAGGCCGGGTCAGATCGAGTCAGGTCGGGTCAGGTCGGGTCAGGCCGGGTCAGGTCGGGTCAGGTCGGGTCAGGTCGGGTCAGGTCGGGTCAGGTCGGGTCAGGTCGGGTCAGGTCGGGTCAGGCCGGGTCAGGCCGGGTAAGTCCTGTGGGCCAAACAGGGTGGACAGGGCACCTGACCCTGTGTCATGGTGGCTGTGGGTCAGGCCGGGTCAGGTCGGGTCAGGCCGGGTAGGCCGGGTCAAGCCGGGTCAGGCCGGGTCAGGCCGGGTCAGGCCGGGTCAGTCCTGTCAGCCAAACAGGGTGGTCAGGGCACCTGACACTGGGTAATGGTGGCTGTGGGTCAGGCCGGGTCAGGCCGGGTCAGGCCGGGTCAGGCCGGGTCAGGCCGGGTCAGGCCGGGTCAGGCCGGGTCAGGCCGGGTCAGGCCGGGTCAGGCCGGGTCAGGCCGGGTCAGGCCGGGTCAGGCCGGGTCAGGCCGGGTCAGGCCGGGTCAGGCCGGGTCAGGCCGGGTCAGGCCGGGTCAGGCCGGGTCAGGCCGGGTCAGGCCGGGTCAGGCCGGGTCAGGCCGGGTCAGGCCGGGTCAGGCCGGGTCAGGCCGGGTCAGGCCGGGTCAGGCCGGGTCAGGCCGGGTCAGGCCGGGTCAGGCCGGGTCAGGCCGGGTCAGGCCGGGTCAGGCCTGTCAGCCAAACAGGGTGGTCAGGGCACCTGACCCTGGGTCATGGTGGCTGTGGGTCAGGCCGGGTCAGGCCGGGTCAGTCCTGTCAGCCAAACAGGGTGGTCAGGACAACTGGTCCCAGGTCTACTGCACAACCTGATTAATAGAGCAGACATTGTCAAACAAGTGGCTCCAGTGGTGTTGGTAAGACACATCTGATTGTCTTATCAGTGTGAAAGCTTGCCGAGATGACATCTCAATTACTGATCCAACCAGCAGGTATCAAACTATGCACTGACCATGTTAACCAGATGTCATGTCTAGCTGTATGCTGGTCTCTGTATGTATGTATGCTGGTGTCAGAGACTGTATGCACTATGCTGGTCTCTGCACTTCTTCTCTAGCAGTTTGGAATTGTCCGTATTTTCCTGCTCATCAACGAGTAACGACTTCCATGTTGGCGACAAGAGTCACCAACATACTGGAGCGCGACGACACCATCCCGGCGGAGCAAGTTGGCTTCCGGCGAGGTCGCTCCGCTGAGGAGAACCTTGGACACATAATCCAAGAAGTTCAGGATGGATGGAACCGACCACGCCCGAGGGGACGCCCAGTCGACGGCAAGACAGCCGCCAGATTCGTCCTCACGGCGTATGACTTCTCCCGGGCCTACGACGTCATCGACCATCAGATGCTTCGACTGAAGATGTCACACCACCTCCCACGCTGCCTCGTCTCGTGGATCTTCCACTTCCTGCGTGACCGACGCGCGTGTGCGGAGGTTAACGGCGTGCGCAGCACGAGCCGCCCGTTCCGAGCGGGCCTGCCCCAGGGATCAGTGCTCGCCCCGACCCTGTTCATCCTGTGGTCGGCGGACCTGGTGGCAGCGCTGCAGCAAGTCCCCAACACCTCCGTCTTCATGTACGCCGATGACACGGCGACTCTGAGCTACGGCGGTACCATCGAACAGGCCAGAGACCGCGCCCAACAAGCCGCGGACGTGATGACGGGGTGGGCCAGGAAGTGGAAAATGAAGCTAGCGGGCAGCAAGACACAGACCCTGGTGCTGTCCCAACGGTACGAGGACGCCCGCAGCTTCACACTCAGGGTGGACGGGGCGCGTGTCCAGGGAGGACGGCATCTCCACCTTCTCGGAGTGACCTTTGACAGACAGCTCCACTTCGGAGAACACTGTGTGCGCCTCCGCAAGAAGGTGAAGCCGCGTGTGGCCCAGCTTCGCAAGCTGACCGGACGCTCGTGGGGGCTGCGTGAGCCGCAGCTGCGGACAGTCGCCAACGGATACGTCCGTGGAGCGCTCGAATACGCGGCCGCGGCCTGGCTCCCGGCGGCGTCGGAGTCGCACGTGGAGCTTCTCGAACGGGAGATGCGCGCGGTGGCGCGGGCCGTGACCGGCTGCCCCGTGAGTACACCGAGGAACCCACTCATGGCGGAGGCCGGCATGGTCCCCGTACGGACACGCCGGGAAGTGTTGGCCGCGAGGCTTTCCGGAACGGCGGCGTCCCAGAAGACGGACGACCCCCTCCGCGCGGTCGCTGAGGCGGTGGTTCCGCGGCGCCTCCTGACCACCACCGGGTGGCGAGACGTCGGAGCGGTAGCCGCCGCGCGTGCGGGCGTGAGCGGGGTCCCCGTGGAGGAGCGACTGCACACCACTATCCCGCCGTGGCTGGACTGCAGCAGAGTCAGCATCCGGCTGGATATCGGCGCCGACATCCGGAGGACGGCCCCCGGCGAAGTACGTCGGGCGGCTGCCGAGGAGCACCTGACAACCCTGCCGGAGGATGCCGTGTGGATCTGGAGCGACGGATCGGCGGAGGGCGGAGTCACGGCCGGGGGAGGTGGTGCCCTGATCGCCCTCCCGTCCGGTGCGGAACAAGAGGTCCAAGCGCCGGCCGGCGTGGTATGCAGCAGCACGCGCGCCGAGTTGGTGGCGATACGCGTGGCGCTGGAGGCGGTGCAACAGATGGGGGACGACCTGGGCGAGAGCCCGGTGGTCGTATGCACTGACTCCCAGGCCGCGCTCGCCACACTCGCGAGCGGCGCCGGAGGGCAGACGACCGCGCTGGGGGCGACGATCTGGCGCCTGTTCCTGGCAACCGCGGCGGGGGGTAGTCGGGTGCTTCTACAATGGGTCCCGGCACACTGTGGACTACCCGGAAATGAAAGGGCGGACGAGCTGGCCAAGGGGGCCTCCAGCCTTCCGCAGGAAGATGTTCCTGTGGACGTCCGCAGCCTCACCAAGGCAGTCGGCCGCGCCGCCTCTCTGGCCTGGCGATGTCGCTGGCCTGAATGCCTGTTCAAGCGGATCATGGGAGGCCGGCTCCCGAAACCGGTCCTCTCCGATGAGCGAGACGACGCCGTCAATGTGCACCAGCTGCGGGCGGGTCACTGGACCCGCTCGCAGAGTTATCTGCACCGAATCGGCCGTCAACCGACCCGGGGCTGCCAGCAGTGCAGCGATCTCGCGTGCCCGGCGGCGCTCTGTCAGGTGTGTAGGGAGGAGTCTGACACGCCGGAGCACGTCCTGCTGAGGTGCCCCTGCCTGGCGGGCGCTCGTCTCCGTATCTTCGGGACTATCCATCCAGACCCGAAGCAGCTGCGAGACGGCGGGGCCGTGGCGGCCTTGGCCCGGGGCTACCTGGCTCACCGAGAGCCTTTGGGCTACGGTCGGCCGTAGGGCCGACCCGAGAAGACAACAACAACAACAACAACTTCCATGTTACTGTATCATCCTTAACATTACTTTCTTGCTTTGACATCCACTTCAATTGTCTGCTATCTACTTGCATTGTTAAACATTGTATTGTTGCTTGCCTAATTCCATAGGGAATTTATGCACACATCTTTGATACTGCATAGAATTTACATTCAAGAAGACTTTCATCTGAGAATATAGGTAGTCACAAAATATATATGCTGCTATTATTTCAGCACTATTCCAGGAAAGGAAGGACAAGGATCAGTTCTTAGAAAGCAAGGCTCTCTAAAGCCTGATACTTAGACACTTCTAAGCTACAAAGGAATCATGCTCCTCCAAAATAATAATTGGTATTATTTTACCTGAAGTCTAACTAAAAATGCATGCATAAGTTTTACACTCTCCAAGGTTTTTTAGTGTGCTGATTCCAAATCTAATACTCATTTGTGTGGCAAATCAACCATCAAATCATCCTAACTGGCATATATATGATGATGCTCCACATTTGGTACAATGGTTAGGTTAGGTTATGGCTCATTTGTCCCACAAATGGGTATTAGATTTGGAATCAGCACATCAAAAACCCATAGAAAATGCAAAATGTATGCATGAAACAGGTGTTGGACTTTGGTGGAATAAAATTGGGCTCCCTATTAATCAATCACCAAAACGGACAGAACAACACCAAAAAGACCACTCGCCACCAAAATGGACAAAACGCCGCCAAAATAGACACTCCATAGCCAAATAGATTAATGCCACCAATTTGGACAATGCCACCACCACATTGGGCACTTCCACCACCAATATAACACATCCTGCAGCCGAAACGTCCACTTGAGTATCCAGATGGAAGAAAAAATGTCCAAAAAGGACACTCACAGCCTAATTGGCTAATTTACCACCAAATCACTTCGACCGAATACCAAAATCTAGTAGGGAAGGTATAAATAAAACCAGAAATTAGTATATTTTACCTCGTCAGCTAAACAAGATCATATTCTAAACCAAACTGTCATGCCAGATAGCGTCGTGACAACTGACAAGTACGGGTCCCGCCGCCATTGAAATTGGAGGGTCCAAAAAACCGACCAGATTAGCCGACGATGTACCATGCTCCGCAACTATGGGACCGATCTACTTTATTTCTTCACCAATCGATTCCGACTGCTCGGAATGGGTGCCGTTTTGAGTTGTATTCACTTTGGTGCAGTCTAAGTGGACTAAATTGGACCCGAATTTCCCCGTACCAATTTGCCGACGGCGTCATGCTCCGAGCCTATGGCCGGACCGATTTGGACGGGGTCTTCACGATTCGATCCGGCGTGGTCCAAAACGGTGCCGTTTTGAGTTGTATGCACTTTGGTCCAATGTAAGTGGACCAAATTGGACCAAAACCACCAAAAATCGTTGACAACGACGCCATGCTCCGAACCTATCAGACCGATTTGGGCGGGGTCTTCACCATTTGATCCGTAGTGGTCCGGCTTTAGTTTTCATTTGCATTTTGCCCACCCCAGCCTAAAAATCCTGGCGACGCCTATGAAGCTAGGTCGACCGGCATACCGATTTATCTTGGATTTATCCATCCTCCCCGTAACCTAAAATCCTAGATCGATGCCCATGATCGCTGATAACTGTGAACAGGGAGTATGAGATGCTTCAATTACGTATATTCTGGCATGTCTTTGACCAGCAAGTTGTTTAAAAAGTTATTAATTTTGGTGATTGTTCAAAGTCCTCCGCCGGCACCCTGATTGATGCTGTTCAATGTTTATGCTGCTTAGTCGGGTTTCTGTATTCCATATTCCATCTGGCATCGTTGGTGGTGGATTCGTCTTTTTGGTGGTGAATTGGTCTTTTTGGAGGTGGCTTGGGCCATTCTGCCATGTTTGCTAAGTTGATGGGGAGAGTGTCCACTTTGGTGGTGGAAGTGGCCATTCTGGCTGTTCCATTAATTTTTTCCCCATAAAATTGTACTGAATAATTCTTCAAAATAACAACCAACACAACTTATTCACCATAGACACATGTACAAATACTAGACTTTTCATGTTTAGAGATGTATCAGTGCTAAGGGCATCAGTATTGTCTATACCACAAATAGCATGAAAAGTCTAGTAGGTAGTAGAAAGGGTTCAGCAGAGCCACTCACATGGTAGTCCATTTGCCACAAGCCATATGAAGAGAGGCTCTGATACTTAACCCGCGCACTGCAGGAGGGGTTGATTTCCGCCCCCCCTCAGGTTTGTCAAAGATAGAGAAAAAACGGCGGCGCGCAGCGCCGCCGGGTTTTGATACACCTGTTAGGACATCAATTGCGCACACTTTGAGAAAAAAAATATCCTCGGGTCATCTCAGGTCAGGTCACCAGACCAGGTCAAGTGACCCCACCACCAAAAATGTTTGCAGTTGTGCCAAAGCCAGAGTTTTTCACCTATCAGGTTGAAACTTACAGGATGTCATGAGGGCTTCAGTACTTACAATTCGTTTAACTCGGAATTTTGATATCGGTGACCTAAGGTCAGGTCAATTTCGTAACCTCCCCATAATAAGTCAATGGAGAAAAATACAAATGCTTCCTATTTCAAGGATATGCATGGTACTAGTCCAATTACTTCTGGATCATGTTATTATAGGATATTCTTGATGATCCAAGTGTAAGTTTTGTTCAGTGACCCCTATTGGGTCATTTGAGGTCATGCGAGGTCACCATCACTTTTTTGTCAATAACTCTCGACATAATGAAGATAGAGAAGTAAAACAGACATCAATGTGTTTGTCTCGTCGAGACACGTCTTCCCATATGCAACATGCTCTACTTGGGTCACCACTTGACCTTGACATTAGGTCAAATTATTAAGTTGACTTAACAAGGTCACCATATATATCATTCAAAGCGCCTTGACAAGATAAACACAATGGCGTAAACAGTGTTTCGTTATCTTTATTAAGTAAAAAGTTAATAGCAAAAAACGATTTAGCAAAAAAACGTTTTTCTTTTCTTTTTGACCTCTGGAACCTCAAATATTGACCTGAGATCAAATATGAGGACACCTGAGCGATTACAAATTTCACTGGCTGGCGTTTGCTTTTTTCCGTTTGTTTCTAACTATCATCGTTTCTGAGATATATGGGAATGTCTGGAGCGATGTCCTAAAACAGGAGAAAAAAACTGGAAAATTTGACCTTTGATGACCTCTGGTGACCTCAATTTTGACCTGACTTAAAAAAAACACTGAAATACTTTCGATAGAACATGTATGAAGCTATCAAATGCCTTTTTCCGCTTCTCGCTACGTTGCGTAGTTTTCGAGATCTCAGGGGGGGGGGGGGGGGCGGAAATCAACCCCCTGCAGTTCGTGTTCGGCGCAAAGCCCCTGCAGTGCGCGGGTTAAAGCTTCCATCACTCTACTATAGGCGGCGGAGAGGCGACATGATCTACACATATCAGTTGTTCCCCAGTGGGGGTGACGTGAATCCAAGCATTTACTTCACACTGGCAGACGGTCCAACGAGAGGCCATCCTTTCAAACTCTGCAAGTCCTTGTCGACCACAAGGGTCAGACGATTCGCCTTCGCCACAAATATTGTCAATGATTGGAACAGCCTCCCATCCGAAGTGGTCTGCGCTCCTTCGCTGAATGCCTTCAAAGCTAGATTGGACGGTCATTGGGCTCACGTCGGGTTCAGCATACCCAACACTGACAGAGACATGCCAGGAATCATGAGCTCGATGAGAGCGGATAATACAGGCCTTGAGGCCTAAAAAAAAATGTGATTACTGCAAGGTAAGGTAAGGTAAGGTACCTATTATGATGTTACTAGTAATTGGATATTTACCCTAACTAGTAGAAGAAAGCAATATAAAACACTTATCAGGCACAATAAGGTATAAAAAACTGTTACTGTAATGACAGACCCATCCTAACACCCAAACTTGGTCATATTCCGCTTTTGCACACCTTTTATAGGAAAATTGAATATTTTATACTAATTATACATGTCTCATTTCCTTAGAACTGTACTCAAAACAGGGACATTATCAGTACTTACCTAACAATAATATTTTGGATCACCCGTCAATTACCTCAGCTGGCTGCAACAACTCCGCCATTACAACTGAAATGTAAACAATGTGGGCTGTTTTTTATGTGAAATGTGTCAGATATGTATCCAGCAAGGTGACATTGTGGTGGCGCTCGCTGCGCGGCCGACCTTCAGTCTCAAATACAAGTCCTGCAGCGGGCCTCCGTCAGGAATGGAGGTTTAGTGAGAGCGTGATAGGGTTTAGTGGTCGACCAGATACATATGACATCATATGACAGCCTTGGTATCTGACACATTTCTGCGCCCTTGTTTACATTTCAGTTGTAATGGCATTGTTGTGGGTGGTCGGCTGAGGCAATTGACAGGTGACGAAAAATTATTATTGTTTAGATAAGTACTGAGAATGTCCCTGTTTTGAGTGCAGTTCTGATGAAATGAGACATGTAGAATTAGTATAAAATATTCAATTTACCTATATAAAGGTGTGCAAAAGCGGAATATCTCCCCAAACTTTTCATGCTATTGGTGATGTAGACAATACTGATGCACTATATTGCCAATAACATGAAGTCTTGTGTTGGGATGTGTCCGACATTAGGGTTGCTTACCCTACAATCAGTAAAAATAAAAATAAAAGATGGAAAATACTTCACAGTCTGAGCGGTCAACAACTGGAACAGCCTTCCACCCAGTGTTGTGTTAGCTGTCACTTAGCCCCAACTGTCAATTCCTTCAAATCCTGACTAGACACCTACTGGAAAACATCCAATTTGTATCAATATTATATGTATAACCTTTACCAGAACTCTTTAACTAGTAGGTAACAATCCGGTCCAACAGGCTGTATACCTTACCTTACCAGTTCCCCAAATTTAGAGGCTTATACAGCCGATTGGACCAGTGTTACTAGTTAAGAGCTCTGGTAAAGGTTATAAATCGAATATTGATACAAATTGGATGTCTTTCCAGTAGGTGTCTAGTCGGAATTTGAAGGAATTGACAGTTGGGGCTAACACGACACTAGGTGGAGGCTGTTACAGTTGACTTCTCAGACCTAAATTCCTCTAGCCTCTAATGTATAAGCCTCTGAATTATGTCAACTGGTAAGGTAAGGTAAGGTAAATAATATAAAAATCAGCAATTATTATTTACCATTAACACAACACAGGAAATTAGAAGAAAAAATGGTTACTGCAAAAATAGATAGGTAAACAGTTTCAGTTCAAGTTCACTTTAAATGCACGTTCCAGTTACCATGAGAAAAGTCGCTATTTATGATCCAAAATTCCATGGAAAAATATAAAACATCAGCTTTTTTAAATGTTGTACGTACCAATATCACTAAAAAAAAAACACCGTCCACATTCAAACACACCCGTTGTCCTCAATAACAAATTGAATAACAAACGTGTATTCATTAACCTGCACCACTGATAGCGCAGATGACGCATATCTCGCCGCAAACCGGGGCTGCCAATTTAAAGTAATTTTGCTGGTAAATGTTGATAATATATAAATATTGAGTTTATTTGTCATTCGTTGGTATTTCACAAATACCATGCGACGAATGAAGGACACTTATTGCAAAATTCGGCTTAATTATCTTTTTTGGTAACGGAAAGAGATGTAAAATGCTCTCTAGGAGCGTTTATATTAGTGGCCGGTTAGCTCAGTTGGTTAGAGCGTCGTGCTAATAACGCGAATGTCATGGGTTCGACCCCCATACTGGCCAATATTTTTCGTAGTGGACGCAATGCACTAAGAAGGCCCGGTCGTAAAGTCTTCCGGGCACGTAAAAACCGCCTCAGGTCACAGGTGATATAGTGCATATATTGTATAGCGCAGGCGATGCCTGACACGCTTTTTATTTTAATCCGGCATTGGCTGGGGTCTCAGCCAAATGCATTTGGCTGGGGGGGGGGGGCGTTTTTCGCCACCCCCCCCCCTGGCTATATTCCGAACCAATAACCGCAGCGAGACGCTCAAGGCGGCAATCGAAATCTCTCAATGAGACGCAGCCAAAGCATACACGACATTTTCCAAATAAGGTCACATGTCAGGTCACGGTCAGGTCAAAGGTCAAAATTGAGATATTTGAGTTTTTAGGCCATACTTTCCATCCAAAGTCTGTAGATTGAGACTATTTTCGCCACACAGTGCTCTCAAAGGCTATAATACATATCATGCACAAGCAAAAGTGAAATTGTAAGCAAAGGTCAAAGTATCAGGTCACAAAAGGTCACTATTGTCATTTGTCTATTGGCAAGAGGTCTACGAAAGTCATGCGACACATGTGTGTTATGGGTTATTCTATACGTATAATTTGATAATAGCAGCCATTTTTCACAATCTGACACCATATAACGTCAAGGTCAGGTCACATAAGGTCAACATTTTGGCATTGATAAACCTAAATACAAAAGGCGTATTTCTAGACCAATTTTGTCTCAGAAATACAGCACTGGCATTTATTTTGTTTGTATCTGGTCCCAGTACTGGTTATTGATTCACCTTTTTTGGAAGGATGTCAATCATGATTCATTTTGGAATATGAATGATTCAGTCCATAAGCGTACACAAGGGGAGGGCAAACGTGGCAATTGCCCCCCCCCCCCCCTGAAGGTCTGTACGTGCCCCCTTTGGTCGAAAAATATGAATGATTCTATTCATATTGTTAAGAGAAAAATGGGGAAAATATGCCCTTTTAAAAATATAGTGGGACAAATCCCCGTGAGTTTTTTTTTTGGTGAGGGTACTTTATGCCCCACTGAGCTAAAATTGTCCCCTCCTGGAGTAAATCCTGGATCCGCCACTGATGCAATCACCGTTTGTATTCATGGATAACCATTTTTAGAAATGATTCTTTCACTATTCAAAGAATCACTAAACACTTTTGGATTTAAATCACGTTTGACTCACATTTGAAATAGCATTGCACAGTCTGTTGATTCAATCAGCCTGTGTTTCTATGCAGGTTTTGATTCAATCATGGATTCATGAATACTAAAATCCGATGGGTGAATCGATTCTTCTTTGATCAAGGGAGTTTGATTGAACGATTCGAATCGATTCTATCAGAGGCGATGCAATTCCAGATGTAGGGCTCTAGCCAGTCAGTGATGTGAGTGTCGAGCTAAATTAAGAGTATAGTAGTGATAGTGTATAGTGTGTAAGTAATAGTAGTGGATAGTGTGATGAGTATAAGTAGTAGATTAGTATAGTAAGTAGTATAGTTATTAGTATATAATATTAGTATATATATAGTGTATATGTATATCATATAGTAAGAAGAGTGTAGTATAGTAGATTAATGATATATAGTTGTAGGTATGCATAGTGTAGAGCTGTAGTAGTAGTAGTTAGTATGTATGTCTAGTAGTGATAGTGATAGTATAGTGTATAGAGTATAGTGAGTAGTATATAGTAGTAGTATATATATATATTATATGAGTATAGCTATATTTATACTATATATATAATATATGATATATCTAGACTATCTAGTATATATAGTATATATATATAATATATATATATATATATATATATAAATATATTATAATATAATAAAATTATATATAATATAACGTAGATAATAGTATATGTATAGTATATCTAATATATATATATATATATACTATATATATATAATATATATATCTTATACGCTATATATATATATATATATAGTATATATATATATATATATATATAACTATATATATACTATATATGATTGTATATACTACTCTTATATACTACTAATATACTACTATATCTAATACTATATACTTATATATACTATATATTATAATATATAACTATATACTATATACCTACTAATAAATATATTTACTACTAATATCTATATACTTAGATATACTATCTATATAACACACTTCTCTAATACTATATACTATATCTACTACTCCTATATATACTATATATATACTATACTATCTATACGTATTTATCTACCTATACTACTATACTCCACTATTACGCTACCTCCACCACCACCCCCAACACACCACCCACACCCCCCCCCCCACCCCCACCACCCCCCCCCCCCCACACCCCCCCACACCACCCCCACCTAATAAACGTATATACTACTACTATCTATTACTATCTCACATATATCTCCTACTACTATACATATACCTACTATACTATATATAATCTATCACTATACCTATCCTACTACTATCTCTATACTATATATACTCATCCTCTAACTTATTACTATCTTACTATATACTATACTATCACTACTCTATATATATATATATATAACTATTATCATACTATATCACTACACTTCCTACTACTACACTACTCTACTTCTCTACTATACTATATCATCTCATACTACTAATACTACCTCATACTATATATTCCTGCTATGTATTTGAGCAATCTTTAAGCCTAACAACTGCGGGATCCAGGAAACTTTGCACGAGACGTTAATTTGGATTGTCTTTTCTTGGATCGTATGTTGTGATCTACCCTCTTCCTAGTTTACAGAAAACCTAACTCTACATTATATAGCTTTTGTATTGGTAAATACATCGCCGATATTAGTACCAACTATAGGCATTCAAATCTCGAGGTGAAAGTTCAAGTATAGTTGTCCTTCTTTTTGAATACAGTCTTCTGCAGCCCTTTTCTAGTTTGTTGATCCAATACATTTTTATTTTGGTCACAGTGTTTACATTTTTTTATCCGTTAACATAGTCTTTGGCTTCGTTTTCGATTGTATCAACATCATCATCTAACCAATCCGTCAGATTAAAATAAGGCCTTTGAACTTGCCATCGACTCTGTCTTGGTTTAAACACACAGGAAATAATATCTAGGGACTCTACCGCTTATAAATATTTATATCTCGAATTTTCAGACAATCATTATTGCACTCGGCCTTCGGCCACGTGCAATAATTTGTCTGAAAAGTCTCGATATAAATCTTTATTTTCGCGGTATCGTCCAAGAACGTATACCTATATAATCTATATCATATATATATATATGATATATATATATATATAAATACTAAATATACTATATCTATATATATATATATACATATATATATATATATTATATACTATATAATATATAACTATATATATACTATATATATATATATTCTACATGCTATACATACATACATACATACATACATACATACCATACATACATAC
>JAXIVJ010018401.1:0-23348 GCA_036785665.1 Chirona hameri | reverse complement strand
TCATCGCTAATTGGTGGACACTTCTGATGATATTCCAATGAACATCGACTATAAACTACGGTAATTAAAGCTCTACCGACTCCAGAAAAATGGGCTGCTTCAGTATTTTTCCTCTCATTCCGAAAACCATTGACGACGATATGAAAGTAAAGTCTACTAAATTAAAATGAAGTTATCAAATAAATATAAGGTTTTAACTGAAATAAATAAGGTTGGGATGCAGGAGCGGATCCAGGGGGTGGCCGCAGCGGTCGCGGTCCCCCCCCCCCCCCCCCCGCCAGAAGGGCGCCCCACGGGCTGTCTGTCGACGGGCGCCGCCAGGCGCCCGGCGATGGACAGCCCGTGAGCACGCAGCGTCCCTATGGACCGCTTGGACGCCCTGTTGAAAGTAACTTACAGAGTATCAGGTCATACAGGTCATGACCCGGTCCTTTTGACCCGATACGCCCTTCCGGCCAGTGACGGCGCCCTTTCGGCCAGTGACGGCGCCCTTCCGGCCAGTGACTGCGCCCTTTCGGCCATTGACGGCGCCCTTTCGGCCATTGACGGCGCCCTTTCGGCCATTGACGGCGCCCTTTCGGCCATTGACGGCGCCCTTTCGGCCAATGACGGCGCCCTTTCTTTGGAAGGCGCCCCTAAATTGACCTGCGGCCACCCCTCCTAAAATATCCTGAATCCGCCCTTGTTGGGATGCACAATAGCAATGCAATCACCAGACTTATTATTCGTTTTATTGTAATGTGTGGCAATAAGCAACACAAATTTTTGAAGCTCATCGACACATTTACTTTTCTTATCAGTTATCGGCATTGTTAGAGGTGGCCGTTATCCTCCAGAGGTGCGTGGTATAATGTTTAGTTAGATCCTTTTCATGCAACATATATGATATAACGTTGTTTGATTTTTGTTGCTCCATTGGGGTAAATTTGTCCTCCTGCACTTGCGTCCACCACATGCGTTTATTATTTGTAAGCTTGTTTAAAAATAACTTCATAGTAGAGCCGTCACTTTTAAATCTATGTACACGTTAACAGTAGTATAAGTTGTCTATACTGGCTTTATTTAGTAGTTTTTTTTTAACTTTGACTGGGTACTTCTTGACAACAAAAAATGCTTAGCAAATATAACTGATTTTTTTTCTTCAACTTTGGGTTCATTAGTGGATAATCCCCTTTCAGCATGAGAATACCTTCAAATCATTGGCGTCGGAGGCGAGGGGGACGGGGGACACGTCCCCCCCAACATTTCCCAATTTTAACATTACGCCTGTGGGCGTTGCATGGAAAGAATCCACTTAAAAATACCCCCCCACCCCAACTTTCAGGTGACGACGGCCTTGCTTCAAATCTGGGAAAAGCTGGCAACGCCGAACCCAAAGTGAACTGGAAACTCTGGCCAAACTACGTGAATATATAGCAAGCAAATGATGCATCATTAACTACACTTCGCTAATAAGATAAACTTGGTTGACTAATTCGCGCATTTCAATAATTTGCGTCGGAGGCGAGGGGGACGGGAAAAACGCAGCCGATGCCAAAGTTGACGTCAGTCTATGTGAAAGTTCACAGCTCAACAGCATGATAAGATATCTTGCCACAAATACAATTTATCATTACCCGATCATCATACCCAATCAAGCGTCGGACCAAAGATTGCTCATCCTGGAAATGCTGGTTCCTGACTAATAATTTAGGCACTCGTTACTAGTGGCCTCTGGTCTTGATTGTATGAGGCCAACAGGCTGCCATAATGCAAACCGAGCCGCAAGGGCAGCAGAGCCGTATCAATATATTTAGAACAGGCGTTGGTGCTTGAACGAATACTAGCAGAGCGCAATACATGTTTCCACTTCATATCAATATGTGATTCAGAAAGCATGTAAGAACAGTATGAGCGATAAGCATGGGCTTGGGCACGCTTTGTGAAATAAAACCGTCACATGGCTCAAATGGTTATGCCCGCCTCCTACAGCCGCGGCAGAGGGCCGCCGACTCCACCAATGCCGTCTCGACCAGCTAGCGCAGCGCACACCAGACTCGTCAGGTCGACTCCACCAATGCCGTCTCGACCAGCTAGCGCAGCGCACACCAGACTCGTCAGGCCGACTCCACCAATGCCGTCTCGACCAGCTAGCGCAGCGCACACCAGACTCGTCAGGCCGACTCCACCAATGCCGTCTCGACCAGCTAGCGCAGCGCACACCAGACTCGTCAGGCCGACTCTACCAATGCCGTCTTGACCAGCTTGCGCAGCGCACACCAGACTCGTCAGGCCGGTGGCCAGTGCCGCCGCAGCCCTGCAGCCGGACCAGCCGGCAGTACTTCTCCACCAGCAGGCTCTCGGTGAGTGCGTGCAGCTCCTGGCCGACAGTCCAGTCGCAGCTCTGCCGGCGCTGTTTCACTTCGCGCAGCCAACGCTCCCTGGCCTCACTAGCGCACGACACGTAATCGGCGTACGCGCCGTCGGCGTATTCCAGTGCCAGCGCGCGATAGCGCCAGTCATACTCCAACGCGGCCTGAGCAGTGTGATGCCAGCCTCCTTCGGTCATGACAACTTCAGTTTATCCGTCACGACGAACGAGCACCTGCAGATCGACTGCCTGCCGTTCCAGCGTCGCCTGGCACGTCTGTAGGCTGATGGTGGCCAGCAACGCTCCCACATCGGAGGCTGCTGCGGCGGCGGGTGGCCGGTGAGTCAGGAGGCAGCGCGTCCCAGCGCAGCGCCGTGCCGTTGCTCGGCAGCGGCGGATCACTGGCGACGTACTCGGCGAGCAGCTGGTTGACGCGCTGGCGGTCGGCACCGCGTCCCAACAGCGTCACCAGCACGTCGTCTTGGTAGCGGCCGGCGATCAGCGCCAGCTGTATGCGGCCGCGACCTCGACTCGATGTCCAGCTCCCTGCCAAAGAACATAAGCATGCCGAAATCAGCACATTGAAAATGGTGTCAGCTACTTATCGAGTGTCTCGATAAGCAGTCACATCAATCACGATGGAATACAATCGGTCGACCACATGGAACTCAAATGGCCAACACTTCTGTTGCAAACGAGTGTTGTCGTTCATTTGTTTTAAGAAAACATCAAATTCACAAATAGCTGGAGGTAAAGTCTATCTTTTTCACACAACTACATTTAAAACTACTCAGCATTTTATTAGATAATTTGACACTGAATCTTAACACATCAATTCATCTATTAAAGCATCCATACTATCTTCCCCACACAAATATCTCCAATCTGCACCACACGGCACACTGTACCTTCCCCACCCCTCAACTTGTCAGCAATATCACCTGTTTTGTCGCGTGATATCCTCAAAGTGGCGCAGGTGGTCAGTTGAGGTGGCCGCCGTGGACGGTAGCGTCGTCAGACCAAGCGGCGAAGGCAGCTGATCACTGTTTGGTGTCGGCACAGAATGCAACCTAGAAAAAGCAAATATTGCTTAGAGAAATGCTGAGGCCAAAAAGTCCAGTCAAAAAGTCTGGTAGGTATTTTGACATTTCAGATAGGTTTTCCTATATTTTACCCCCATCACCACCAGTATGAAGTCTGAATTATGTCATGTTCAATATTTCTGTAGCTGTCCCTTTCGGTCAGTGTTAAGTGGTGACTGAACAAGTATTCAATATTCATTTACCACAAACTTGACTGCAAATTGGGTCAGCGTCTTGTTCAAATTGTTCGAGTCTTGTTCCCCGTAAAGATGAGAACCTCACTCGTTGGTGTATTGCCGGTACGGACTCATGATGACGGTACACACCACCTCGCGCGAGCCCAGTCCGCGCGGCATTGCCCCGGGCTGGCCGGGTCGGGACCGGAGAGGTCTCGGGGTCGCGGGGCGCGGCCGTGGCGCGCGCTGATTGGATGGCACTCCCGTGAGGCGGGAGCGTCGGTGAATGCAAACCCGCACAGTTTCCAAAGATAATGACTTAATGATAATTATTAGATACAAAATGATTGATACCAAACAAACAAAAATGTTAGCTTTCCAGCTTTCTAGCTACCCTAATGTTGGACTTTTACCCTTAAAACATTGACAAATACTGAAGAAAAAAATCCACAATACCATCCCACAAAGATATTCTTCAGAATACAATCCAATCATTCAAGTGACAACATGAACTTTCGTTCCTTCAGAAAATAAATAAGAATAAGGGTAATAGGGATGCACCACAGTATCACAAGTTGATGGTACCCTTCTCTTTTAGTCAAAACTTCCTGTTGTGAAATAGGGTAAATACTCTAATAATAAACAAATTGAAATGCTGGACCTTTCATGCTATAGGCAGTGTAGACAATATTGGCACAATGCAAAACACCAAAAGCATGACAAGTGTGGTGTTTTTGCGAGTCTGCATTATGGTTGTTAGTTGTTACCCCATCTTCGTAACTACCATATTTTAGTCATCACCAATGTTTACTGCAGCTCACAAGATTTTCACCTCCAAGAGCTAGGTTAAGCTTTAACTATGGCCAAAGTGGGATCGATAGGCAGCATCAACAGTATTCAACCAACCAGCGGATCTAGGCTGTGAGTTTAGTAGTGGGGGCAACAATTTAACTCAGTTTCATCAGCAAAAAGTTGTTGACCGGGGATGGCTGTTGACCAGAGACTGGGCGGGGGTGGCATTGGGTCGTCAGCAGTCGTTGAGCGAGGGGGTGGTGTTGGGTCGTCAGGCCAGCGCCCACTATGCAAAACGTGGCAGGAACATCAACAAGATATTTGGGGCATCCCAAATCTTGCCCCAAATAGGACAGCAAGCTGCCCGGGGCAGAACAAATCCTGCCCCATTTGGGGCAGGATTTTCCTTTTTTCCTGAGGAGGAAGAAATTCCGGTCCTCGGTCAGCAAATACTGTTGACGGGAGGGGGGGGGGGGGGGGGGTATTCACAATCATGTTTTATCTAGTATGGATTCACTTTTCAGCCAAAAGCTTGTTGACCGGTGGGGGAGGGAGGGGGGGTCGGGTCGGTCGTAATCACGGTCGCGTTTTATCTAGTGTGAATCGGTGAATTGTTACTTCTGCCCCCAAAACTCAAAAGCTGCCCCAAAATTCCTTAAAGCTGCCCCTAAATTAACCATTCTGCCCCTAAATTTAAAAGCTGCCCCAAATTTCCAAACCTGCCCCCAAATTTTCACAAGCTGGTCCCAAATTTTAAAAAGCTGCCCCAAAATTTGCAAAAGCTGCTCAATTTGTATGTGTTGGTGCCAACCCTGCCCCGACGAGATCTCGTCGAAATTTGCCATGTTTTGCATACTGGGCCAGCGCCAAGTGTCATTGACGGGGGAGCCAGGAGGTGTTCTCAGGTCGTCATTGCAAAAGATGTTGATTGGGCAAGTATTTTCCTTATTATCACTTCTTACAGGCTACACCCAATGCAGCAATGTGTGGGGCCATACTTGTATTGAATGCCCCCCCCCCCCCCATGTTCCTGTGAGTTGGAGGGGGCATTTCCCTACCCCCCCCCCCCCCCTGAATCTGCCAGTGTATCCAACAGCATCAGCTTTTGTAAGTTATTCAGACATTGACATGCAGATGACTGACATTTATCAATCACATTTTAAACTGAAACGCAGACTTGGCAACTGTAATTCACACTGGGAATTAGCTTTTTGATGCGACGCAGTGCGCACATCAAAATCACCCTTACCTGTAATCCTTGCTACCAGAGGTTATACTGGCGTGGTGTCAGGACAGGCACAGCGTTTCTGCCCCAAGTGGCACCATAATTACATTTAAAAGGCCCAACAATAATCGCAATAGTAGAAGATTAAAATAAGAAATTAATATACATGCGACGGAAACCGGCGGAAACGGCGCACCAAAACAATGCGCAATGCGTATGCTGGCACATACGGTTTAACTTGATAACATTTCCCTAAAGTTACTTTCGAATGGTTATTTATTATTTATTATTATTTCTGTAAAGATTTCGACTATGCAAGTAACTTAGATTGAAAGGAAATTGAATGGAGTTTCCAAATATGCTTTAATATTGCTCCCCATCGGTCTAGTTATTGCAAAAGCCACGCTTGTCTCATTCAATGGATATTTCCCTCACTGTTCAAGGTATAGTTAAAAAGAAAATTAAGCAAATTTCTGTAAAGATTTCGACTATGCAAGTAACTTATATTGAAAGGAAATTGAAAGAAGTTTTCAAATATGCCTTAATATTGCTCCCCATCGGTCTAGTTATTGCAAAAACATCGTTTCCTTTACTCCATGGAAATTATGTTTTGGGATGGCATTCATTTGAAAGCTGCTTACTGAAACTTTCGAACGATTCTTTGCAATTTCAATTACTTTCTAGATAGCTTATTAAATTGTAATGCCAACGAAACCCATAAAATGTGTTTTATAGACGATTATTCATCAGTATTCAGTGTTTATCAAAGGGCCCCCAGTCTTACATTTTATTTCAAGGAATATACATCAGAATATATAAACATAATTTTGGTTTTTATTAAATCAGAAAATATATCCACTTGAATTTTATTTCAAAAATCTGTACAGTAATCATTTAATACAAATATTAAAAATCGGTTGGCGGAACGTGAACCCATAGGAAATGAAGGAAATTAGGAAGGAAATTATCTGCGCTACCTAGTATTTTATCTACCGTGGGTCGTTGCGGAGTAAGTTCCAGACGCAGGATTGAGAAGAAGTCCGCCGTGCTGGTGGTGACGAAGTGGGCCACGGTTTTGCTGGAAATAACTTCGATGGTGGCGTCGACTTTAGCCAGCCGCCGAAGAGGATCATCTGATCCCTCCTCTTGCTCTATAGCCTTGAGCATGTCCCGCTTGATCGAGGCTGGCAAGTTGTCATCGAAGAACGCCGATCCCACGATTCTCTCGATCAGGTACCACCGGTGGCGACGGATCGCTGTGGACGTCGCCTTGCTCACCGCCTTGTCAGGGTAAGTCAGCAGCGCTTTGAGCAAAGCCAGGTCCTGCGCCGGGAACGCTGCCGACTGTCCCACCTTGGACCAGGCCGTCACGCATGTGGAGACGCTGAAGGTGACGAATCGACGGATGCCGGAGGTCTCGGCTGCCGTCAGTGAGAACTGGTCCCGGAACAGGTACACCTTGATGGCATACAGGACATTGGCCATCGCCATCCAGTGAGCACGGTAGAGGGCGTCCGGGCGAGCGAAGCAGGTTTCTCGCTTGGGTTGTCCACCGAGGACGATGATGGAAAGTTCTAGGAATTCGCGGTAGTCATCTCGTGGATGCTGAACGTCAATAAAGCGACCAAATTCAGCTAACAGGTCGTCGCAGATCTCGTGAAGGTGAGGCGGGATGTCCTTGTCGGTGAAGGGCTTAGGTGCTGCCTTGTTGATGAGTTCCCAGCAGTTTTGGAATCGATTGAAGATCAGGATGTCCGGACCAGTCGAGGGACAAGGCACGCTGTGAATGCCTTCTCGCACACCAGCTCGAGAACATTATGGAGACAGGCCAAGTGAAGAAGAGGTCGTTCGAGGCTTTGCTCAATGATCGAGCAGGCTCCCCAACCAGACCGGTGTTCGAGGCGGTAGTGTCGAAGGATGGGGAGCAAATCCACTCCTTGATCTTCCAGTCGTCGAGCGCTGAAATCACGGCATCTGCTATAGCGCGACCGGTGCCGTTGGGCAAGCTGGACATAGCGAGGAGTTTGTCCACGCCGTCGCCGGAAACCATGATGGCAATTCGGTCAACAGCTGGACCATCTCAGGAAGGGACGATTTTGCCGTCCCAGTGAACGGTCAGTGCAAAAGAAGGCTTGAATGCAGCCTTGATCTCTGCTGCCGCTTCAGCGCGGAACTTCATCCGTTGACGAAGGAACGATTCGCGGTTGATCACCAGCTCCTGTGGGTTGTGCCCTAGACTTCGCGCAGCTGCCACCAGGACATAAACGCCTTACTGTCGGTCATCTTCGTCCGATCCATTGCTGCGGCGAGCTGGGCGTCCATAATCTTGTTCGTTGCGCGCACACGCTTGGGTGGCGACGGTGCTTCCTCGACGACGAATAGGGGGGCCGGGTGACTCAGTTGGTAGAGCGTCTGACTCGGAATCCAAGGGTTCCGGGTTCGAGTCTCGCTACTGGCGCAAGTCATTCGGTTCCCCGCCCCGGAGGGGAGTGGTTCTCCTCCCCACCCGCGGCGGCATATAGCTATAGGCTGGACTACGAGGTGGGCGAGAACAACTCTCCTTCCACCCCCCCCCCCCAAAAAAAATGAAGAAAAAAGACGACGAATACAGGAGGACTTGCTTGGACGAGAGCAACTTGCTACCCATAATGGGGTGCTCAACTGCACCCAACAGGTAAATCTTCGTCTTCGACCGTGTGGCTGTTGCCATTGCGAAGTCGCTGAAATCACTGCGGAAGGGGGAAAGGGATGATTGGGCTTCTAATATGACGATATTCAAGCATAAACATGATGGAATTAATTAAGGCATGTACAGAGCACTTCATTGAAATGACCCATGTTTTTACCATTTTTGGCTAAAATCTCCAAACTTTGACCTCGTTGAGCGACCTCTAAATATTAATTGATTTAAAACATATTTTACACACGTTGTTTTTGATTGCATTCGAACCAGAAAACTGCCCGTCCCGATACAAATTCCGACTTTCGAAAAATAAGGGCAACCCTACTAGGCATTCTATAGAATGCACAGTCGGTCAGGCATTCTATAGATTGCCTAGGCATTCTATAGAATGCCCAGTCGGTCAGGCATTCTATAGAATGACTAACCAAACTGTCAGGCATTCTACATATACCTACTTGCACACATAACTTTATAGTCCATGAACATCACTTCAAATAAATGCATTATGAATTACTAGCTACAGTGGCGGCATGCGATATAACTAGTTGGGCACGTGTCTTTTTTGCAGTGTTCATGGTATAATATTTGCTTGTCACTAGAGTTAATTATGTGTCCATAAACGCCGCTTGCTAGTCACTTTAACATAGTAACTGAATGATCTAAAACGCAGCAGACGAAGTGGCTCGGAGCACTTATTGATATGGAGCTATGATTAATCAATGCAATGCCCTCACAACAAAGCGTGATGATGAATTAGGTACCAATGAACTTGGACTTGGGTTTGTGACAGTATGTTGGGTTGGTGACTGAAACCCAAAATACTGTCGCTGCGGCACGACCTTAACTTGTATAGCTGTGATGTCTGTGTTCTTTCTGAAACTTGGCTAAAACCTGAAACACCCTCACGGTACATTAACGTCCCTGGTTATACTTTGACCCGCGCGGACCGACCTGATGGTAGAGGCTATGGGGGAGTTGCTGTTCTTAGTAGGTCGGATTTTAAAGTTAGGAGGCTCCAGTCAGTATGTGCTTCTGATCAATGTAAATTAGAAACTTTATGGCTTTCAGTGACCAGTTTGCGTAGGCGCCGTTTCAACGTGTGTGCTGTGTATAGGCCCCCACATCACAGCTCTGCTCAGATTGCTATCGATTTAGAATGTCTGGAGACCCAAGTGCAGCGTGTCTTACTTAGTTCTACCGATCCTCTTATCATCACTGGCGACATTAATTGTAATATTCTAGGAACGGACGCAGACCCTTGTAGAGTCAGACTATTAGAGTTTTAGACAACTTATCCCTGTTCCAACATGTACGCGCCCCCACTTTTAGGTCTGGGTCACTGTTAGATATTTTTATAACGAACGTGGCTAATTTTACAACTGATGCTCAAGTACATCAATGCGCCTATAGTGATAATTATTGTATTGTTGCCCACCTTGATATCATATATGATGGATGGCTGTGATGAGCATTGTGCAGATAAAAATCAGATGGAAGAAGTAGCCTTTGCTTATGTTATTGTAATTAAAAAGAAGATGAATTAGTTAACCTATATTACGCCTTGCGGCTTCTTCAGGGCTAATTTTTGTTTTAAGTTTTTGTTTAGCCCTGAAGAAGCCGCAAGGCGTAATATAGGTTAACTAATTCATCTTCTTTTGAATTACAATAACATGAGCAAAGGCTACTTTTTCCATCTGATTCCCACCTTGATATCCCTAAAGCACGTGCGAAGCCGAGATTCATATACTCTAGACGTCTACATAGGATGAATGTGTTAGATTTTCATTTTTCGCTGTGACGTACTGACTGGAGCCCAGTGTTCTCGCGCGCGGGAGTTGCCGATCAGTGGACTGCCTTCTCCGATCTGTTTCTGTCTATTCTTGACTTGCATGCCCCTTCACAGCGCATCAAGCTGTACAACCCTTCGGCACCCCCTGTCTCGGACGCCACCTTGCGGCTGATGGCTCAGCGCCGCGGACTTCTTGCCCGCAGTGATAGGACCCCTCCTTCATCGCTCTTGATAAGAAAGTAAAATCAGACATCCGGTATGATGTAAGACGAGATATTTCCAGGCGGGTGAGCGAGCAGGGTCCTACCACAATTTTTCGGAACATTCGCCAAATTTTAGAGGGCAAGAAGTCCGCACAGAGAAGTCCGCCTTAGTCCGCCTAAGAAGTCCGCCTTAGGCCACACCCATCGAGCTAAACAAGTACTTCGTCGGGTTGGGGCCTCGTGTTGCGGGTGAGGTTCGGGACAGGGGTAGCCCCTTCAGCTTCCCTGTAGACTCCCGAGAGTTGGCGCTTGCGCTTTCTTTCTGGAGTCTGTTTCCCTCGACTTGCTTCATTCTACCCTCTTTTCTATGAAAAATTCTGGAGCCTGTGGTTCTGACGGCATCTGCATCCGGGTTTTGAAACTTTGTTTTGACGTGATCGGCCATGTCTTCCTTCATATCATCAACACCTGTCTCACAACCTGTGAATTTCCCGCGTCCTGGAAACACTATCGTACATCCTATTCACAAATCCGGGAGCCTCTCCGAAACTTCAAACTTCCTTCCGATCTCCATCGTCCCCGCCTTCCCAAAGCTAGTAGAGAAAGTTGTGCAGCGGCAACTGTACACTTATATGTCTAACAACCATCTTTTTTCCTCTTCCCAGCACGGTTTTCGCTCAAATCACTCCACCAAAACCGCGCTTCTTACCGTATCCGATAATATCCTTTCCGCCACCGACCGCCAGGACATCACCCTCCTCTGTCTCATTGATCTGTCAAAATGCTTTGACGTGATCGACCACGCAAAGCTCCTTTCCAACTGCAAACCTATTCTATCGATCCTACCTGGTTTTCCTCTTACCTCACTGGCCACACTCAATCTGTTTGTACAGCTGACGGGCGTGGAAACCGTCACCTTTCCCGATCCCTACCCAATCCTATCGGTATCTTCCAAGCATCCTCACTTGGCCCGCTCCTATTCCAGATTTTTGCCAACGATCTTTCCCTGTTCGCACCACAGGCGCACGTGGTGCAATACGCTGATGATACCCAAATTCTGGTCTCAGGCAAAAAAGGATCCCTCCCTCAGCTCATTGCTACCATGGAACGGGCTTTATCATCTCTCGATGCCTGGTTCCATTACCATGGTTTGAAAGTAAATACCGGGAAAACAGAACTCATGGTCTGTGGTTCCCGTCAAAATTGTCGCGGCATGGCCCCGACCACTATTCGGTTCCGCGAGGACATAGTGCGTGAGAGCCCCACGGTGAGGAACCTTGGCGTACTGTTCGACAAGAACCTCTCGTGGGACTCACACGTATCTGCCCTCGTCAAAACATGTAACGGTATCGTCATCGGCCTGACCCACGTGCGTCATCAGATCCCTTCGTCACTTCTTCCTATCATAGTCGACGCCCTTGTCATCTCGCACGTCCGATACTGTTTGACGGTGTTCGGCAACGGCTCAGAGAAAAACATGCAGCGCCTCCAAAAGATCCTCAATTTTGGCTTGCGCGCTGTCTGGCCGGCGTAAATTTGATCACATATCGGACGTGCGAGATGAACTGGGCTGGCTTACCGCCCAGCAGCTGTACGAACTTCAATCCCTCAATCTTCTTCACAAAATTCGCACCACCGGGAACCACAGGCTCTCGCTTCCCGGCTTTCGACAAACTCTGAGTTTCGATCTAGAAGCACACGCCAGGACGCTGATTTGGCCCTCCCGCGCGTGAGAACCGAAGCCGGCAAGAGACGCTTTTATACAGTGTAGCGCAGCGCTACAACGCGTTGCCGCCGGACCTGCGTGAGGCGTCTTTACCATCTTTTAAACGTCAGCTCGGTGATCTTTTACATGGTGTATGATGGGTGTCGTGTATGTTTATGTCGGTCGCTGTGTGAATGTGTGTATGATCATGGAGTGTATTTTAGTTTCTAGTATGCATGTTGCTAAGTGTCGTTTTTAACATGTCTCTACCTTTTAACCATGACGCGACACTCAAAATAGCCGTTTTATGCATCGGAGAGTGTTTTTACTGTCAATACATACATACATACATATGTCTTGATTGCTTGGCACTAATGCTGGTACCAGGCCCCAGGGCAAGGTTATTCTAGTAGTGCACGTAATCTGCATTCATTGATTTATAAATTTGTGTATGCTCGAATGGCGGCAATATTTTACAACATACTCGACACATTTATTTCGCGCCGAGCAATACAATATGTTTGAGGTCAAGTAACCAAATATCCTCATGGCGTGTTAATTCTTTGACTTCTCAACCACGTAATTCGACTTAGAGAATAGGTCACAAAGAAAGTTGTCTTTAAATTTGGCTATATGGGGTATTTCGATCTGAAAAACGAATATGGCATTTGTTTGTACGATAGATGGATATCCGTCGAAAAATAGGCATGTTTCTCTTTTCTACTTCATGGCCATACAAAACTTCATGACAAATATGACGTCATGCATATGGTGGCTTGGATATGTAAACTATTAGCACTCAATAACGACGGATTTTAGGCATATATACCCAGGCTGCTTGTAACGTAAACAGCCATTGTGAGGACCCGAAACAAGTTTCGGGGAAATGAAACTTCTTCTAAAAGGGGCCCACTAGTCCTGTTCCGAAATTACTCAACGTAGGGAGCTAATTTTTTATCTCACACAAACCATTTTTTCGATCTGCTCTACAAATCTGCTATCTCAGTTCAAAACCAAAACACTGTTGGCGGTCACGAAATTGACCTGACCTTAGGTCACCGATATAAGAAATCCGAGAGATAACAAATGTAGGTACCTATGACCTTATGAAATCCTGCAAGTTTGAAACCGATCGGCTTAAAACTGTGGCTGCGGTACTACCGCAAACGTTTTGGAGGTGGTCATATCGTGACCTGGTCTGGTGACCTGGCCTGAGATGACCCGAAGTCAAGAATTTTACATAATGTGGGTAGTTCATTTCCGAACTGGTATAAAAAAACAGCGGCGCTGCGCGCCACTGTTTTTGCACTATACCTAAAAAGTGGAGGGGTGGGCGGATTTCGCCCCTCCCCCCCAGGGCGCGTGTTAAGTCGCTCATCTATATTATTGTTTATTCTACAATTTGTGAAATGTTATCGTGTGCTTGACAGCGGGCATGTTTACCCAAATAATGTTTTACCCCGCAATCGCATAGAGACGATGGTAAGACAAGCCAATAATAATCCATCCAAATCCAACACACTAGTATGCTTACCCTCTATTCACTTCGAATATGCGTTTACAAATCCAGCAGCACACGTCCTGGCACCATTTCACAAAATGGTCACAAAATGGCCGACACAAGTGTGGCAGATGAAGGTCAGTGCGCTTTTAAATCACCTCTGTTTCTGCCGGTACAACTGCCTTCCAGGGGCGAACGGGACTGAGCGGGGCTAGGACTGTTCATAAATACAGCTACCGTTAACTTATCTGCTTTCACCATTGGATAAGTCCATCAAATATTTGTTTTGTTTGGTTGTAAAATGCGTTTTGATAGGGGTGGTATCACAGCGCGTGACACGCGCAAAAGTGGGGCAGGTAAAATCACCGAGTTTAGAGGGAAATCGCGCCTAATGATAGAATCGCTTCAGCAAACTACCTACCCGATTCAGCTGAACGTTCCTATCAGGGGCGCAGCCAGGGGGTGCTATGGGGGCTAAAGCAACCCCCATCGCGACTCAGAGGGTCCTGCATCTCGGGTCTGAATGGGGCCCATCGTGGACTCAGAAAGGGCCCATTTCAGGCCTGATAAAACCCAATTTAGCCTCAGAAAGCGAGCATCTCAGGTCCAGAACAGGCACATATCAGCTCTCAGGCTCGGGAAGGGCCCACCTTAAGTCCGAGTCTAAGGCTTAGGTGAGTTTCTTCATTATTTGCATTACTCTATTCTACTATGTATGGCTAACATCGAGTCCTCCCCAGTTTTAAAACCTTGGCTTAACCAATGCCTATGGACCGAACCCGAACAGTGTCACATGCAGTGGAAGTGGTCTCAAATGGAGTGGAACTAAACAAAAAAAAAATGAGGGGGGAGGGCATCAACCAATGCTAAGTGGCCCGCTTCGGTTAGCCCCTCCCCCCGTCGCAAAATCCTGGCTGCACCCCTGGTTCCTATGCATATTGCATGCTAGGGTATAACCACGGTAAAACTATTAGACGTTTCACTCATCATTGGGACACCGTCAATGCGCACGTGTGCTCCGTACCATTTCATATTTAAGACCTGTTTTAGCTTTGCCAGAGCGCTCCCGCTCGGTCATTGCCCAAAGAGGCGTTTTACTGGTTCAATATAATATATCATGTCAAAAACGCACATATCCAGGCATTCTGTAGAATGCCTGACTTGTCAGGCCTTCTGTAGAATGCCTAGGCAATCTATAGAATGCCTGACCGGTTAGGCATTCTATAGAATGCCTAATTCTTCACATTGCCTGTAACTATATAATATATTCTGAAATTCTCACACCTCACCACTTCTGCTTCCATAAGGCAGAATAGCAGGGACGGGTGCATCATGTTCACTGAATAAGGTACCTAAGCCTATGTATGCAATTACTCTGGTTTAAGCACACTGTCCGTCTTGCAGCTGCAATGCTAGGATCACATCAGTCACATTGTTGAATATGCTTTAATCTTCCAGCTAAAGACCCAGCAAATAAACAAGCATTAATTCAATGATATGCAGCTTTCACTTTGGCTTCAGTTCAAGTTCCTCCAGATACAAGTTCCGAAGTGAGTTGCTGATGAGAACAGCCACTCTGCGAAAGGGAGAAATGTGTCAATGATAATTTTACTGGTATTTATATTTTTAGCAAGAAAGTATAGTGGTTAGTTTCAATTCCACTAAAAACTTGGGTTAGGCACAAGATGCATAGCCTTGGTCACAAGACAAAACGAAGGATGTTTCTGTTAGTGGTTGATCTGAGGAGTTTACCTCCCAAAAAATATCCAAGTTAAAATGTGTTGATGAGGCCTCTTGTCAACAAGCTAAATTATACCAAGCAAAATATTTCACGATGTAGACAAATTCAATAAGTGTCGAGTAAAAGTCTGCATTGGATTAATGATGACTTCAAACACTAGGCCTGTCAATGAGGAAAAGCGAAAAGGATGATTGTAGCTTTATATATACATATATTGTACACCAGTTGTAATGTTTGTAGCGGAAGCTTTCGAACACTACTGTGCTCTTCGTCAGCCTGGTTGGGGTACACATTTCATAATTGTAGCTACTTACTTATTTGTTTTGTGGAAGAAATACAAAGTTATATCCTCCTCCACTAATGTTGACTTGCGGAGTTGAAACCGATTTCCGATGACGACCAACGACAATGTAAATTGAGCTAAGAAAACTGTTGTCTAGTTATCCTGGAAAAAAACGACACCGGGTCGCTGTCTATTTTTGTCATTAGTTTTGCTTGAAATAATGGCGGGGTACTGTATAAAATTTAGTTCCAAAACGCGCCGCTAGGTGTCTCCACGAGCCGGTTACGTTCACTCCGGCCGCCGGCGCCCACACAACAGCACGGAAGCACGGTCCACCACTGTTAGCAAGGGGAGGTAGAGGGGCGGGGTTTGTAATTTGTCATACCTTTTTCAGTAAATGTGTCCAGTGGGGTCAATCGAAGGTATGGATGGATGATTACTCTAAAATAAGCACGATAGACCTGACAAGCCTCTTGCTATTGCGGAATGCAATAACAACTGGGAAGAGACTGGTCTCATTCAAATGTAAATCCATTCTACAGTGATAGGGGTGATTTTCTTCAAACATCCATCGAGGGCGACCAATAAAGGCTTTTATCGGGGCAGGGTGGGATCATATATTTTTTTGTCAGGTGTGGCAAAGGCCCAAACATAATTTGTTCCTTTCCAGTCAGCGTTATAGGGTTAATGGTGATGTTTCGTATTTCAGGGGGCTGTCTGCTCATAGGCGACCCCAACGGCCATTTCCCCCCCCCCCCCCCAGCGCCGGACTGCCCCCACCCCAAGCACCGGTGCTTATGCGTCTGCTGTCTGGCCCCGGGATCGGACTGCCTGGTGCCGACACTGAGAGAAAAAGATACTATGGGTCTTACCAGCCCCCTAGTAAAGCCCTTCTACCACCCAAGATACCACCCTTCGAGGCCTGGTACTAATGGTAGTATTCAGTACCAGGCTCTCACCCATGGTAGAGACCCTAGTATGATCTGCCTACTAGAGTACCTACCAGGGGGCTCGCCCTTGAACCAGGCCTTGAACTACCCCCTGCATTCGGCACACGCGCGACAAGCTGCCTACTAGAGTGCTTACCAGGGGGTCGCCCTTTTACCAGGCCTTTAACTACCCTCTGCATTCGGCACACGCGGCAGCCATCTTGATTCGCAAGCAGAAACTGCATGCGTTCAAGTGCATTCAAACTTCGTTGACGTAAGTGCGTGTTGTGTCGGTAAGTGTTTTGGAGGGTTGAAGTGTTAAGTTTATCTGCATTGTACTTAATGCTTCTTGCTCTTTGTTAGTAGTGGCAGCCATATCGATTCGCAACTGCAGAGACAGCGTGACGGGAGTGCGGGGGTGGTCCACCGTGAGTGCGTGCTACGTGTGTTGGAGGGGTGAGTGCTCACATGTTAAGTTGTACTTTATGCTTGTTGCTCTTTGTTGGAAGTGTATTAACTGCATTATTAACAGTTTTCATGGCATCATTTTCTAGTTAGATACGTATGCAGGCAGAGGTATCATCTCCGAACTTCCAATTATTCTTGAACAATGTCAACGAACTTCCCAGGAAATTTGGGGTAGAGTTTTGTTGGCTCCCATGTGATTTTGTTATGCATGTGAAACCTATTTCATGCATATTTTTATAGAATTAATCTTGTTGCAATACAGCAACCCAAGGGCGGGTCCAGGGTGTCAATTGGTCATGGCTCCCAAAGGTTCTGGAACCGTGTTTTGCCCCTCGGGGGAAAAACACGGTGATCGCCTGCTCGGGGGCGTTCCCGAGCAGGCGATCAGCCGCGTGTTTGCTGTAATAACTGTCATGTCAGATGTTTCAACTCGATTTACTGTGCGAATAAATCTCGTTCCGGGAAAAATTGCCTGTTGTTGAGATATTCGGGCGAAAAACAGTCAACGCAAAAGCTGCAGTAACTGGTGGATATGTGGTAAGTGGGCTGGTAAGAAAGGGAATTCCCCTGGTAAGAGAGGTAGTTCCACTTACTATACCCCTAGTACCAGGGTTAGTAACCGTCGCTTAACCCTGATATTTGCGGTAGTAAGCGTGACTACCCCCGTCGTAACCGGGCTAGTAAGCGTGACTACCCCTCGTAACCGGGCTAGTAAGCGTGACTACCCCCGTCGTAACCGGGCTAGTAAGCGTGACTACCCCTCGTAACCGGGCTAGTAAGCGTACTACCCCCTCGTAACCGGGCTAGTAAGCATGACTCAGTGGCGGATCCAGGGGGGGCCGTAGGGGCTGAAGCCCCCTGCCTTAGAAAACGGCGCCCTCGGGCATCCCGGCGCCGAAGGCACCGGGATGCCCGAGGGCGCCGCGGCGCCATTTTTGTATAGGATTTGCCGGCGCCGAAGGCGCCGTAGCGTTTTCGGGAGACCACCAGGGCGCACTTGCGTCCACCAACAGCATCGTAGCACTCTTGGAAGGCACCCTGGCACCCTCAGAAGACATCTTGCCGCCCTCACAACGCATTATGCCGCCCTCGGAAGGTACATCGCCGCCCTCGGAAGGCATTATGCCGCACTCGGAAGGCACCATGCCGCCCCCGTCACCGAGGAAATATGCCGCCCTCAGGCCTGAAGCCCCCTGCCTTAGCAAATCCTGGATCCGCCCCTGGCATGACTACCCCCGTCGTAACGGGGCTAGTACGCTTTGACTAGCTCATGGTTTTCGGACTGGTAAATTGTACCAGGTCCCTAGTAAAACTGGTGGTAATACCCCTAGTACGTTTTACTAGGGGTGGTTAGTAAAGGCCTCGTAATTTTTGACACTAGCCCAAAACTAACCACCCCTAGTAACTTTTTATCTCAGTGTACGCCTTCGGAATGGGGCCAATCTTCAGACTCTGTTTGTTTCGGACACAAATTGAAACACGACTCGTAGTAATTTAAACGTTATTTCAACCGTACTTTAACAGCTGTATTATTAACGTTATTTCACTAAACGAAAATTTTGAACGGATCTCGGTACTGGTTAAATTTCGAAGATGTGTTCCGACAGACGCCACGTAAGTTTTCGGAGACCAACCCATTTTTTTCTCTCCGGATAACAGCACCTCTGAAATCTGTCATCTTATGCGTTCAAATGCTCACAACAGCTTTTATTTGAAATTTTCTGCATGGAAAATCGGCCCAAAATTACAAGTACCTATTCCACCAGTCACAATACCTACTGCACCGATAAGATAAGTACAGTATCCACCGCGGCGCACTAACGAACTGCACGGTGCTTATCGCCTTAACCCTCGCCCGGGTAGGGCAAAATCACTACGTGTTCGGGTAGGAGGGGTGAGTACGACCCCCGTAGTGTTTCGCCCCTATTGAGCTAGAGCTTCAATTCAAAGACGAGGGTGTTGCATGTGACGAGAAGAAGCCGTTGATATCCGATTTTAATAATTATGGGTCATTCGGTGACATCTTGAGGTCATGTCAATGACCAAAAAGTCTTTAAAATTGTAAATGCGTATAAATGTGAATTTTATCGAGCTAGAATCGTGAATGAGCATATCATAATGCTTAATGAGTGCCAAATTCGTAATCAACGTCACAAATGTCCTAAAAACTGCCTAAATTCCAAATAGGTCATGTCAGGTCATCTGAGGTCAGTAAACCCATCGTGGTTGAGTGGAACATATCATTATAGTTAAATGGATCCCAAATTGTGAATAAACGGCACAAAATGTCCTAGAGACCGCCAGAAGTCCTAAAAAGTGCTCTGAGGGTCATCGGAGGGTCAATGAGGTTGAATTTTAATAAAAGCCTTTTTGGTCGCCCTCGATGGATTGTTTGAAGAAAATCAGCCCTATCGCTGTATAATGGATTTACAGTTGACCTCTGAAAAGGTCAATCGAGATCACAATCTCAGTGGAAGCCACACACTGTCACCTGGAAACACCTGTGCATATTGCTCCTGAACAACAAACACTCGGAAAACTCCACAAGTTACAAGCATCGATACTGCGGGCGCCAGTTGCGCCGACATGACCTTGAGAAACAGGTCACGGGGTCATGTGGGTTAGAAATTCAACATTTTCAGAGTATGTGGATTGTTTTTCTTTTTCAAAAGTAGGGTACTGAAAGTTTCATTGCAATCGGTTAGGAAATTACGCGAGTTATTCCAGAAAACCCGAGGGGGGGGGGGGGGCATCCACCCCCCCCCACCCGGCGAGGGCTAAACTACACTGGTAGGCAAGGTGGCTCTAAAAATATCGTTCTTCGAAGAGATGACACGGTCTCACGTCCATGTTTTGTGTCTGATGTTTTGCGATAAGTATGGATGGTATGCGACATGTATGGATGGTATGCGACATGTATGTATGGCATGCATATGGTCGATTGTTAGGTGAGGCCGCACGGGTCCGTTCGCCTTATTGACGGTAGTCCGCGAGACGGTTACCTTTGGTCGGTTTCGTGCTACCCATAAATATTATGTTTTATATCATCAAAGATGTTATCATTCAACTAACAAAGCTTTATGAGAAACCACATGAGATGTGATCCCGTATCATTTTCGCAAACATCTTTGGTTAGAGCTACCCTTCTGGCGGCCGTCTCACAACGTGCTGCAATGCGGGCCGGCCGCCGGGAACGTAACCAGCGCGCAGAGACATCTGGCGGATTAGTTTCCACGCTAGGATACCCCGGCCACCGTTTTTCCCCGCATTGGCTTGTTGGTGAAACTCGCCGTGAGTAAATCACAGTAAATCTGTCAGTTTATTTTTTTAGGTCGGTGATTATTTTTGTTCGTACGTTGGTGAAACTCGCCGTCAGTTTTTCGGCCGAAAAATAATCGCCGACGTCCGTTTTTGGGCGGTAAAACTGGCTTCTGGTCTCAGCCAGGCGAGTTCTCTGCAGAAGGCAGCATCAGCATCAGCAGAGGAATTACCTCATGGTTCACACGCATTGAGGCGTATCTTTCCAACCGATTCCACCGGAGCGCCCACATAGGCGGCATCCTCTCAGGCTAGCATGTTATCCGCAGTAGCCGGAATTTTGCAGTGCTTCGGCTTGAGATGAACACTCGTCGCGCTGATCATGCCTCGTTTGGAAAATAATGTGATGTACATGCCAAAATCCCTCGGCAATTTGTGATTTGGAGAGTGTTGGAGACGAAAACTGATATACATCATCGGGTGAAAGGGGAGTCCCAAGGACAACGAGGGTCCTGCACAGCTGGCCCTGTTAAAAAGGTGGGTATTGATTTCTACTGGTACATACCTGTGTAAATATAATATGTTTTAACCAAAAGAGGATAAATTCATATGCAATCATTTTTCAATAGGGGCCCCGTTCCAAGATGTCCAGGCAGGGACTGTAAAAAAGTATTGACGATAGTATGACATTAAGTTTTTAATGATGGAAATTGGTGGGGATGATCGATTTATATACATATACACGTTCGTTTTAATTTCGTTCGTCTTACTATCTTGTGGTGTTTTTATCCATCCCCGAAGAGGGTCGCTACCTCTTGCATGAGCGCAATATATGTTTGCTTATTTAAGGTCAGGTCACTAACCTAGATCAGTCAAGTGATCAGTGTTTGGAAAGAATACTCTCATACAACTGTTTAATGTGCCAAAATCTTGTTTGCCAGTTTCTGCACCTGAGGCCTATTTCCACAAGAATTAGTAATTAACACATGTTTGGCGATACAAACGCAAGAAAATATTGCATAACCTCACAAAAAGACATTTCACAACATTCACCACCTCTGAATTACTCGATTGTAATGAGAAAATTGTAAACACAAATGTTAGTACAGCAGAAACTTGAAATCAAGAACGTTCTGTATTAAACTTGATGCTAATGACAAATAATTTGATTGTTAACAAATAATTAACAAATATTTACATTGTGGTTTATTTTTTATTCAATATAAATGTATGTTATATGGGAGAATAATCTTTTAATTAACATTTCATCGGGAATGCAAACTCTGATCGTAAAAATACATCTTGGGTAAGCAGTTAGAGTAACAGAATTTGACCATTCACCAGGTGGCGGAGCATAACAACAGAATTACTCTAAAAGAAAGATCGTTAATTTCTCGACCATTTGTTCAACCTAACCTAGCCGATTTCCTACGTCGTAAAGGGGGAAGGTGCACTGCACATTGCACAAGACATCGTTGACCTCGGCAATTCTATCGCCATGCGGGTTCTCCGCGCGGGGGCGCCCCTCACAGCGCAATCCGTAAGGTGCACTGGACTTCAAAGCTGGAGATCCCTGTCGAATCTCTCGGGAAATAACTTTTTTGGGCAGCTATACCTATGCCATAACTAAACCATTACCCTAACAAACCTCGCAACGTAACAACTCACCAAGAAAATAACGTGAACAGTCCAAACAATGTCAACTGTCAATGCAGTTTCTGAAATTCAGAACCCCTGACCCGACTGGAATTACAAGTTTGTAATTGCCAACATTTCCTCCACTTCCGTCACCTTTAGAAATAGAACATGTACAAATTGCAAACATTTTTACAACAATATCTTTAGTAAAGTAGTTTGTAAATAGTAAATTGAGATTTACTGCCCCTTGGGTTTGTGAAATCCAACTACAACATGTGTACAATTATTTTGTAATTACAAAGAAATTCTTTGTAATTACAACTTTTTTGCATTTGTGAAATAGGCTACAGAGCGCACGCTAAGCAGATCTTGTTGCGAAGACCCTGACCACTCACAATCCTATTTCGCAACTTCTGCAACTGGCATAAATTACAGTCGAAAGCTGTAAGCTGCCGCAGAGCCTCGACACAGTGCCCCCTGCCCAATGACCTTGTCTCCCATCTGCAGCCACGGCGCACAAACTCCCAGTCAAGGGCAGATGTTAGCTCGAGTCGGAGCCGTTAACGCTTGTCGATCGGACACCCCGCTTTTGCAAGCGCTATGAGGAGTTGGTCGCACTTCAAACATGAACAATGGTGTGAACACTGAACATGTACGGAGAAAGTGATTGAAATAGGAAACACTCAAAAGTGATCAATATCTAAAAACTCAACTAATATTTTTATGATAATTTGTGTATGTTAGGCATCCGTTAGAGTGTTTGACAATTTATTGCTACTGTCCAATATTCTCTTTTTTTGCGAGATACATATATAGGTGGGACAAGTGCATCCCGTCTCTACCGCAACGCCTGAAACTTGCAAGTCGAAAGTGATAAGCTTTACTAGGGCCATACCCGTCCCGTTCCCGTCATCGTTCCCGTCCCGTTTTTGTCCCCGTTCCGTCCCATCCTGTTCCATCCTGCTCCCATCCCGTTCAATCCATTCCCGTCCCGTCGTGTTCCTGTTCCGTCCCGTCATCTTCCTGTTGTCAGTTATCGTCCTGTTCCCGATCCTGAGTCCGTCCACGTTCCAGCTCCGTTTCCCGTCCCGTCCCATCCTGTCCTGTCCTCGTCCCGTCCCGTGCCGTCCCCGTGCCGTTCCCGTGCCGTTCCCGTGCCGTTCCCGTGCCGTTCCCGTCCCCGTCCCGTTCCGTTCCAGTCACATTCTCGCCCCGTTCCCGTCTCGTTCCATCCTGTGGCCCGTCACTTTCTCGTCCCGTTCCAGTGCTGTCCCTATTCCATTCCACTCCCGTCTCCCGTATCGTACACGCGATTGTTGATGTTAAGGATTGAAATCGGTATAGATCCGATTCGCGCACCCACTGTGGCACACATATTCTTTAGAGGAAAATGTCATGCCAATAAATGTTAAAAGTTAAGTAACTTATTCGGGGTTACACCAATAAATAGTTCAAAAATTGCATTTATCCACCTGTGATCCGTCAACACGGGGACTGCGTTATCAAGCACAGCAATGGTCTTCGA
>JAXIVJ010018400.1:0-23351 GCA_036785665.1 Chirona hameri | reverse complement strand
AGCGTATGTACAGGTCCCTTCAAAGGTAATGATTGGTACAAGTGGCGAGTCAGCGTATGTACAGGTCACTTCAAAGGTAATGATTGGTACAAGTGGCGAGTCAGCGTATGTACAGGTCCCTTCAAAGGTAATGATTGGTACAAGTGGCGAGTCAGCGTATGTACAGGTCACTGCAAAGGTAATGATTGGTACAAGTGGCGAGTCAGCGTATGTACAGGTGACTTCAAAGGTAATGATTGGTACAAGTGGCGAGTCAGCGTATGTACAGGTCACTTCAAAGGTAATGATTGGTACAAGTGGCGAGTCAGATAATCGCCTATATCCCCTAAACCATGTGTCGGAATCGTAAAAAAATGTATGCTGGTCGCAGGCTGTGTCGCCCTGAAAATTAAGTACTAGTTTTTAGTTTGCATTCATGGAATTTCCTGAAATTTGTAAACAATCTTCAGAGCCATCCATCGTCGACGTTCGTAACTTCATTCTTACATACGCCTATGATGCCCCAGCCAGCCGTGACCGCACGCAGACAATCAGCGCTCTCGGAAGTAGTAGCACGAGTGGGATTGGTGGAGGTCGGCTGAATGAATGGGCTCCTGTGTAAAGGCTAGCGTCATGCCATGATCACGTGGTCACCGTGCGCCCCCCCCCCCCCCCCTCTCCATGTCCCCCTCATCCTTACTACAATCATTAACCTCTATGCGAGTACCCGCTAAATGCAATCTAATACGCCCGATGCCGTGCCACAGTGTGTTTACAACTCTCCGATCAGAGGCGGTCTCAGAGTCGAGGTATCTCAGTGCACCTAAGTGGAAAGAGAATCGGTTTTTAGCAAATTGTGATTTTATTTGAATTTATTTTATTTGAATTGAATAGTGAAAAGTAATGGAAACATTTTTGTTTTTGGTGTGAAATTGGCCTGTGTGTAGGACGGAGATGTACAACTTAGTTTTTCAGGGATATATATTGTTAGGAAGAAACGCCGCTAGGTGTTGCCATCTACAGCAGTACCAACTATTACTTTTGCAGTGACCTGTACATCTGGAAAATTGTATGACCAAGGAAGAGACGTATTTCCGGCGGAAAGGCGTATGTCCAACGAAAACTCAGCGGTGACCACTGGCAATGGCCGTAAGTCCGCACTTACGTGTATTTGCTGCAATGATTTGACATAATACCGCTTTATGCAACAACGGAAGAAAAGCGTATGGGTGGAGATACGCTTCTCTTCCATGGTCACCATCTACTAAAGTGCACATACGCACCGGGGACCAGCGACCACGAACCGCTCAGAGGGACCGGCAACCACACATCGCTCGGAGGGGTCAGCAGCCACCCACCGGTTACCGGCAACCACGCACACCGCTCGGAGGGACCGGCGACCACGCACCTCACGGAGTGACCGGCGACCACACACCGCTCGGAGGGACCGGTGACCACGGACCGCTCGGAGGGGACCGGTGACCACACACCGCTCGGAGGGACCGGTGACCACGGACCGCTCGGAGGGACCGGTGACCACACACCGCTCGGAGGGACCGGTGACCACGCACCTCACGGAGTGACGGCGACCACGCACCGCTCAGAGGGACCGGTGACCACGCACCGCTCGGAGGGACCGGCGCACGCACCGCTCGGAGGGACCGGCGCACGCACCGCTCGGAGGCCCTACCGGCAGCCGCCCCTCGCGTCCCTTCTCCGTTTTGCTGTGATTTCGCGTGGAATTAAAGGGATATTACCACCTCCGGAGGATTTCTAAAAAGCAACTTTAATAAATGGTGGGGATCAACAATCGTGTATGCTCAAACTCAAACTAGCTCCTGCAGCACCTAAAGTAGGGTATCAGCATTTTTTCCTGACTCCAAAACGTTGGTCCCAGCTGTGCTCAGTACTAGATTCATGATGGCCGCTCTCATCCAGTTTGGCTGTGAAATTGGCGACCGCCCAAAGCCGAAGCGTCCGAATTCGTCGAGACTTGGCCTTGAAAAGTCTATCTGTGTTATAAGGTATTGGTGACAAATCTCCTACGGCCCCAAAGTCGAGCCATAGCCATTGTTGCTGTTTTATTCATGTTTTATTATGAAAGAGGCTATGGTTGTTGAAAATAGAATTAACTGTATACGCATTTCAATTTTAAAGTGCACTGACGGAACGGTGATGTTGAGTTTGCAATATTCAAAAGCAAATCATAGTCCGCAAAGAAGTGATGCTAAATAGTGATGAGGCAACTCAAATTTTACGAATGTGTGCCAATCATGAGTGGTACAAATGTATGTTTTATCTAATTGGGGGGGGGGGTTCGAGAATCAAGTTTTCCAGGTGAAATCGGACACGCTTAATCTACCGATACACACCAAAAAAAAAATCCATATTGGCCTGCGAGGTGGCAATATCCCTTTAAGTTTCGGCCAACTGCAGGTTTTGTCTCATTTTAGGAAGTGGTGCTTTCGGACCGTTGTAAGTGATTTGTCCTGCCTCCTTTCGTAGTTATCATAGTTATTTCTACTCGTCCAGTATGTTCAATAGCCATAGCCCACGCCGGACAGCTCGGAATTCTACCGGTTTCCGAAGAGACCTACGCACCTATCACCTTGCCGCCTCGACTTCTACCGCTCCATCGCCATCGCCGACGGTCTGCCAGACCGAGCCGGGTCCCCGCCAGACACAGACCCCATGGCCATCCGTTGCCCGCCCACCGCCCAAGGGGCGAACAGAGGCGGAGTAAGACGACACTGCCGGGGTAGAAGAGCCGGTCGGATAGTCTAAGCGCGACGACATCAGGCAAGAAACGCGGAACATCAGCGTCGCCAGGACTACGACCGAGCTTAAAACCCCCTGGCAGGCCCTGGACCCGCCCCTGGCACAGGGAAGAGTCCACCGGCCCAAACCCGGGACAGACCGGGCATGGCAGCCGACGGCTGCCAGGGAGGCTCTGGAAGCGGGAGTTCCTGTCGTGTAGAGAGCCACTTATCACGACCACTACTATCCATCCCGACACTGGTGACGAGCCGGTGGCTGGACCCGGCGGCTGCACAAGCCCAAGCCCGGCCTGACGCGGCGCGCTCCCTGGCCCGGCCCGCACGGCTGACGGAGCGCCGAACCCGCCGTCTGATGGACGGCGGCGCGCCCGGTGACCGGCGGGCAGCCACGGCCGCGGCCGCGCGCACCTTGCGCAGGATCGATCACCTCAACACCCGCTCACTGACAAGCAAACTAGACATCATGATCCTACTAGACAACCACCAACTAAACCCGCTATGTCTATCGGAAACCTGGCTGAAATCGCAGGTCCTCGACAAGTTTCTGTCGTTTCCCGGCTACTGTATCCTGCGACGGGACCGAGGACGGCGATGGGACGGCGTCGCGATCCTGCACCGGGAAGAGATGCAGGTGAAGCAGCTCTCCAGGCGGGGCGAAGGACCACTGGAGACGTGGGCGTCGGCCGCCTGGCACGGCGGGGACGGCCGACTACAGTAGGAGTAATTTACCGACCGCCCGACAGTCCGGTGGCAGCCAGCCTGGAGCACCTGGAGGACCAGCTCCAAGAGGCGGCCGGTGCCGACAGACCCGTCTTCGCCCTCGGCGACCTCAACTTGAACGTACTTAACTCCAACTCACCGGACACGCGCTGCTACCTACAAGTCATCAGGGAGCTGAGCATGATCCAGCTGATTGACGGCCCCACTCATCTCGAACCGACTCCAACAGCATTAGATCACATCATCGCGAACCAGACGGAGCCAGCGCCGGAGGTCACCATCCTCCCGAACGTCATCAGCGACCACCAGTCGATGATGGTAGCGGCGCAGCTCGGCAGAGTGCGCGGGCCGGTACAGTGGCGAACCATCAGCAGCTGGAGGCGAGCAGACTGGAACGTCATCTGTCTTGATCTGCTACAGTTGGACTGGGACGGCATAGATGGCGCAACGAACGTTGACCAATGCGTCAACCACTTCATGAGCGTGTGGAACGCTGTCATGGACCGCCACTGCCCGCCCAAGAGTGTACACATTGCCAGACCGCACTGCCCCTGGATCGCCGAGGATCCAGCTCTGCGAGCTCTCCTGTCCGAGCGGGACAACGTGCGAGACACCTGGCTCCGCTTGCGCACCCCGGAGGCGAGGGCGGACTTCGTGCGTCTCCGCAACCAGGTGAAGAGCCGCCTCATCGCCGTCCGGCGCCAGGTCCTCTGTGGCGAGATGACCTCGAGAGACCGCCGCGGGTTCTGGCCGACCTTCATGAGATCCGCCACGGCGACCGCGACGCCGGCCGGCGTTCCCGCGGCAAGTCCGGAGGAGACAGTGGCGGCAGCTGACAAGCCAAACCGGCACTTCGCGGACGTAGGGCCTAGCATCGCGGCCGACCTCAGGAACGCTGTCGCTGCTGGCCGTGAGAACTTCAGGCCACCGACCGTTTACGCCGCTGGCTTCGAGCTCAGGCCGGCCACTCTGCCTGAACTATCCCGCTGCATCCAGCATATGAGTGCGTCGTGCGCGGTCGGGCTGGACGAGGTGCCGCTATTTGCGGTCCGCGAGTGCTTCGCAGTTGTGGGTCCGCATTTGCTGCGTCTGGTTAACCTGTCGCTGATGATGAAGGTGTTCCTCAGGAAGTGGAAAACCGCATGTGTCGTGCCCATACCCAAGACCGGTGACTCTCAGATACCCTCTAACAATAGGCCAATCTCGCTACTTAGCGCGCCATCGAAGATATTAGAGAAGGTTGTATGCAGCATCGGCCAACCTGAGCCCATCCCAGTACGTGTATAAGCAAGGACACACTGAGGATGCCGTGATCGGCGCTGCCGAGCGCCTTGCTCTTAACATCGACAGAGGTTTTGTATCGTCAGTAACGACCTATGATCTTTCAAAGGCGTTCGACAGCGCCGATCACGACGTTCTCCAGAGTAAGATGGCTTGGTATGGCATCGACACTGCGTGGTTCCGCAGCTACCTGAGTGACCGTGCCCAGGTGGTGAGAGGCGGGCAGCTGCCTTTGCCTATGTCGTGCGGCGTGCACCAGGGCTCGATCATTGGACCAATCCTCTTCATCTTATTCACAAACGACATGTCTGGACATTTGACCCATGGTCACCTCATCTCTCATACGTGGATGACACCGTTCACCTGGACGGCGCGCCCCCTGACAAACCCGGGCTAGATGCCCTGAAAAAAAAACAGACTGGAACTCACTCTTATCAAACATCAAGCATGGTTCGGCGCAAACTCTCAAAATCAATGAAAAGAAAACTGACTTTCTGCTTGTTGGCTCAAGCATAATCTGAAAAAGCATCAGGCTTCCACTTCGAAATTGATGACACGACCATTGCACCTTCAAATAAGTTAAAAATCCTAGGCGTTGTTCTAGAACTCTGTCATGGGACGGGCATGTCTCCGGCGTGGTCTCAAAATGCAGCCGAATGCACGTCTCACTTTACAGATTTCGGCACTACTTTTCCAGCGAAGTCCTCAAAATTATCGCACAGGCGTATGTTTCCCACACATCCACTACTGTCTCTGCGTGTGGGTGGAGAGACCAAGGGTCAACTATACAAAATTAACAAAGTAAACGCCCGAGTAATCACTGGAACCAAAAACCATCTCCACATCTCTCCGGCCCTAAATTCCCTAGGATGGGCAAGGATCGATGCCATGGTGGCTCGCCGTGACCTTGTGTTCAAGGCGCTGAAGCAGGAGAGCGTGCCTCCCAACATCCGCGCGCTCTTCACCCCCCCCCCCCCCCCCCCCCGCTGTGTCGATCCGCGAGACTCGCGCCTCTGACCGCAGATCCCTGCAGCTCCGCAAATGACGTCTGTCCGCCACGCAGAGCGTATTCTCTTACCGAGCCGCGGCTGCCTGGAACGGCCTGTCCCCTGACATTAGCGGGGTCACCACCCTAGGCACTTTAAATCTGCCATCTGCGACCTGTGCGTCCTCACGGTGTACGTGTCTTACTGATTTTGTCCTGAATTATGCACTTGTATTGTCTTTTACCTCGACGTATTCCTTTCTACTTGTATTGGCTTTTGCTGTTTTTTTTTGTAGAGCCTGTGCTGCATCCTGTTGAAGTGAAACCGTAAAGCCCAGGCTACACTATGCGTGATTTTCCGCAGATCACGCAGTGTGTTATCCGTGTTGTCGGGATTTGCGTGACAGAGCAAGTTCAGCTGATAGTAAATGCATTGGGTGAGCTACACTGGCACATCACGCAGATCCAGTGGCGGATGCCGGGGGGTGGGGTCAGAGGGTCATGCCCCCTCCCCCTTGGCCCATGGAGGCACCACCGCCCCGTGGGGGCATCACCGGGCCGTGGGGGCACCACCTGGCCGTGGGGGCACCACCAGACCGTGGGGGCATCACCGGGCCGTGGGGCGCCCCCGGCGGTGGGGGAACCGCCGCACCGGGGCACCAGGGGCTCCAATTCAGTGTCCAATGCACAAATCATTCAGTGTTCTTTGAACCAAGGGCTCCACCGCGCTAGTGTACCAGGGGCACCACCGCGCCGGTGTACCAGGGGCACCACCACGCCGGTGAACCAAGGGCACCACCGCGCCGAGTGTGCCAGGGGCACCATCGTGACGGTAGGCGGCACTGTGGGGTGAGGGGAGACACCGGGGCACTGTTCCTTCTTGAATCCAGGAGGGAAAACAATGGTCTAGTGCCGCCATGAAATGACAGGCATTGGTCGCTGGGGGAAAAAATCGCGAAATGATGCTAAATTAAAATTGCTAAAATATGCCAAAAATGTCCCTTCATGTCTCCCGTCCCTTGGGCTATGAAGGGGCACCAACGTGCCTTTATACCAGAGGCAACAACGTATCGGACTCAAGGGGCCCTGAGGGTCCCCTTGGGCTAATCCATATTTTTGTATATATAATGGGGGGGGGGGGGGTATTTTCGGGAACCAAATTTTGCAGGTGAAATGGGACACGCTTAATCTAACGATACACACCAAAAACTCCATATTGGCCTGCGAGGTGGCAATATCCCTTTAACCCTCACCCTACGGAAACTTTGTTCACATTCGCCCTACGGGGGGGGGGGGGCTGACAGACCCCCTGTTAACTTCCAAACCAAGCAACTTAGAGCAATGCGGTAAGAACCAGCATGTTGCCTGTCATTAGAGGAATATAATAGTATGCGATTTTGAGGTTTCAGGTCAACGGATGACCTTCCAGGTCAAGTGAATGACCTCGGATCGACCACGTCCAGAACAGCGATTTTGCTGTCAGAAATCCTCAAAATTGGAAATTGATAAATGTAAATAAAAAGGCCTCTTCCTAGACCAGTTTTGTCTCAGAAATACAGAGAAGGTAATTAGTTGCTCGTATCTTGTCTAAAAAAGTCCAAAAAAGTTATAAAAAAATTACGTCATGAGTGCCTTACACTTAGGGAGCCATCACTTAGTCAAAAATAGAGATATTAATTTGAAATTTGGTTTGGGTATTGTCCATACTCAGTTCTCTCACATATATTCCGGTTTTTCCAACACCTTTGAATACGCGTCAATAAATTGATTTTTGCGGACCTAGTGCCAGCAACTGAATGGCAATTGTGCAATCAAAATCAAACAAACTATAGGTAGGAGCCTAGGTGAGATAGGTACTTCTAGATCAAACCTTATCAGAAAGAAGAATCTGCCCCATCCCGGATTTTCTCAATAACCTGAAAACCATGATAGATATCAACGTGAAATTGTCAGTACCTTATGCTGCATCAAGTATAAGTCTTCTCACCAACTCTCAATGAAATGGATGTAGCATTTTCGGAGAAAATTATTTTTAATGACGTCATGTCATGCCATTTTTGGTGGAAAAACTATAAATGTTTGGAAAATCGTAGAAAATAAGTCTTGAAACAAATTGCAAATAAGTCACGTCAAAAGAAAGGAAATTACATTTTCTTCAAATTGGCTATCTCGGATTTTCGAAATTTTGGGGTTTTGAACCAAAAAAAAATGAAGAAAAAAATGAACTTTTGAGAATGTGAAAAGTGAATTTCTTAAGCTCGAATACCAAAATAAGGTGACTGGCCCAAATCTGCGGATAAAAAAAAATGGAGATACCTTTTTGCCACAAACATTTGCCCCCCCCCCCCCCCAAAAAAAAAACGACGGCTGGATCCGCCAGTGTTCCATGGACGCATGTATTACGTTTGTCCCTGGTTTTCAAAACGAATTAAGTGGATTAAAATACATAATTCATTCATTCATTTTCTGTTGTATTACTGTGCACGGTATGGCTATGTTGTTGTCACTTTGTCTAAACGTTTGCCACAATGACAAAGGGAGAAAAAAAACATAATGCGCACTTAAGCTTTGTGTGTGGTCGATGGATCTAAAAACGTAGGATAGAAGCGAGGGAAAAAACGTATGTAACTTGGTTACGTTTATATGCCATCTTTGCTTTGCTTCTAGTGACCAAGGAAAGAGAGTGAGAGTGTAACCATCCACAATATTTTGTCGGGACACGCTTTCTGGTCTTGACATCTATACAAATCTTGATTTTTTAGTGGTTGAAGAAAAAAAACAATGAGCAATACATTTTCAAATAAACATATTTTTGAAAGAAAAAGGTTGCACTAGTGGAATGCTTGTATAAAACGATCATTTAAATACCTAATTTGGTCTGTGTTATGTGTCATGGTTAGGTGTAGTCTGCAAAAACATAAAAATGCTCTGGTGTAAAATGAGGCGAGTGGCGCTTGCGGTTTTCTTCCTTTGGGCGGCAGAATTGTCCAATTCCATCCAAAAGCATTGTCCACATTTATGTTATAGGTGATATCGAAATGTTCACTTAGCTTGTTTTCGACAAGGACAAACTTACCTGGTAGTATATATTCTGGGGATGCATTTTGGGCAGGATATAAAACACCAGACGCCATCTTGCAATCCTCTGAAAAGTGAAGAAGTTTATGTAAAAATCACAATATCCAGCAATCCAGGTTACTTTCCAAATTTAGGAACTATTGTGAAAATATCTACTTCCCAATTCCATCTACTCCCATATCTACTTCCCAACCTCAGACACATCAAAACATAGGACATTGCATGCTAGCAGGGTATAGACAATACCTATGCACACAAGTAGTGTATTGGCTGATTCCAATTTGATCTGTGAGTGGTAATTAGCAAACTAAAGAAGACAATAAGAAACAGGTTTGTATTTGGAACCAGTGACATGAGACAAATGTGAATAAGGAAAGGAATCAACCTTTTCTTCATATACGCTCTCATAAAAGTTCACGTTAGGTACCTCTTCATTGCACTTTAACACTTCAACTTTGATACAGCCTTGCTTTGGTACATTGGTACATTTTCAGTTTCCTTTCACTCCAACTCAGCGGTCATTCTGCCGACTGACCTGTACCCCTGCTAACGTTTCATTGCAAGACAAACCAGTTCCATGTCATCTGAACCAGTGACAACTGAACCAGTGACAACTGAACCAGCGACAACTGAACCAGCGACAACTGAACCAGTGACAACTGAACCAGCGACAACTGAACCAGGGACAACTGAACAAGGGACAACTGAACAAGGGACAACTGAACCAGTGACATCTGAACCAGGGACAACTGAACCAGGGAACACTGAACCAGGGAACACTGAACCAGCAACAACTGAACCAGCAACAACTGAACCAGGGACAACTGAACCAGTGACAACTGAACCAGGAACAACTGAACTAGGGACAACTGAACCAGGGACAACTGAACCAGGGGCAACTGCACCAGGGACAACTGCATCAGGGACAACTGAACCAGTGACAACTGAACCAGTGACAACTGAACCAGGGCAACTGAGCCAGGGAATACTGAACCAGTGACAACTGAACCAGTGACAACTGAACCAGTGACAACTGAACCAGGACAACTGAACCAGGGACAACTGCACCAGGGACAACTGAACCAGTGACAACTGAACCAAGACAACTGAACCAGGGAAAACTGAGCCAGGGACAACTGAACCAGGATAACTGAACCAGTGACCAGTGAACCAGTGACAACTGAACCAGGAACAACTGAACTAGGGACAACTGAACCAGGGACAACTGAACCAGTGACAACTGAACCAGTGATAACTGAAACAGGACAACTGAACCAGGGACAACTGAACCAGGATAACTGAACCAGGACAACTGAACCAGGGACAACTGAACCAGGGACAACTGAACCAGGGACAACTGCACCAGGGACAACTGAACCAGTGACAACTGAACCAGTGACAACTGAACCAGTGACAACTGAACCAGCGACAACTGAACCAGGACAACTGAACCAGGGAAAACTGAACCAGGGACAGCTGCACCAGGCTAACTGAACCAGTGACCAGTGAACCAGGACAACTGAACCAAGGATAACTGAACCAGTGACAACTGAACCAGGAACAACTGAACTAGGGACAACTGCACCAGGGACAACTGAACCAGGGACAACTGCACCAGGGACAACTGAACCAGTGACAACTGAACCAGTGACAACTGAACCAGTGACAACTGAACCAGGACAACTGAACCAGGGAAAACTGAACCAGGGAAAACTGAACCAGGGACAACTGAACCAGGATAACTGAACCAGTGACAACTGAACCAGGACAACTGAACCAGGTACAACTGAACCAGGGACAACTACACCAGGGAAAACTGAGCCAGGGACAACTGAACCAGGATAACTGAACCAGTGAACCAGTGACAACTGAACCAGGAACAACTGAACTAGGGACAACTGAACCAGGGACAACTGAACCAGTGACAACTGAACCAGTGACAACTGAAACAGGACAACTGAACCAGGGAAAACTGAACCAGGGACAACTGATCCAGGATAACTGAGCCAGTGACAACTGAACCAGGACAACTGAACCAGGGACAACTGCACCAGGTACAACTGAACCAGTGACAACTGAACCAGGACAACTGAACCAGGGAAAACTGAACCAGGGAAAACTGAACCAGGGACAACTGAACCAGGCTAACTGAACCAGTGACCAGTGAACCAGGACAACTGAACCAAGGATAACTGAACCAGTGACAACTGAACCAGGAACAACTGAACCAGGATAACTGAACCAGTGACAACTGAACCAGGGAAAACTGAACCAGGGACAACTGAACCAGTGACAACTGAACCAGTGACAACTGAACCAGTGACCAGTGGGGCTTCTGAACGCCACCCTGCTAACTCAGTTCATATGGAGAGTAGGCAGAATCCAAAAACACTGTTTGATAGCTGTTCAAAAATAAAAAAATGTCAAAACAATTTTAGTTGTTATTTGGCTTAGGCCAATATTGAGGTCACCAGACATCATCAAAGATCAATTTTCCAAGTATAGGACTATGCTCCAGAAACCACCAAATATCTTGGGAACTATGATAGCTAGGAACAAACGGGAAAAACAATAGCAAGCTCATTAAAAATGCAATTGCCATTGGTGTTATCAAATTTTAGTTCAGGTGAACTGTTTAGGCTCCAGAGGACACCAAATGTCACAATTACATTTTCTTCCAAAAAGGTTTTTGTAAATACCTTATCAGTTAAACATAGTGCAATCATGTTAGCACCATCGTGTTTGTTGTGTCAAGACACTTCGCAACATATTAATAGTGACCAGGTTAGGTCAACTTCAAAATTTGATCTCAGTTGTCACTGTTTCCTAGTTCAGTTGTCCCATGTTCAGTTGTCCCTGGTTCAGTTGTCCCTGGTTCAGTTGTCCCTGGTTCAGTTGTAACTGGTTCAGTTGTCCTGGTTCAGTTATCACTGGTTCAGTTATCACTGGTTCAGTTGTCCTGGTTCAGTTGTCCTGGTTCAGTTGTCCTGGTTCAGTTGTCCTGGTTCAGTTGTCCTGGTTCAGTTGTCACTGGTTCAGTTGTCATGGTTCAGTTGTCCTGGTTCAGTTGTCCTGGTTCAGTTGTCCTGGTTCAGTTGCCACTGATTCAGTTGCCACTGATTCAGTTGCCACTGATTCAGTTGTCCTTGGTTCAGTTGTCACTGGTTCAGTTGTCACTGGTTCAGTTGTCACTGGTTCAGTTGTCACTGGTTCAGTTGTCACTGATTCAGTTGTCACTGATTCAGTTGTCACTGGTTCAGTTGTCACTGGTTCAGTTGTCACTGGTTCAGTTGTCACTGGTTCAGTTGTCACTGGTTCAGTTGTCACTGGTTCAGTTGTCACTGGTTCAGTTGTCACTGGTTCAGTTGTCCCTGGTTCAATTGTCACTGGTTCAGTTGTCCCTGGCTCAGATGTGCCTGGTTCAGATGTCCCTGGTTCAGTTGTTACTGGTTCAATTGTCACTAGTTCAGTTGACCGTGTACCAGGCAAACCACAAGTCAACCGTGTGCTCGCTGCGCGGCAAAAGTCAATGTCAACACATCACAATTGTTGTGGACAGGCAAGGGAAGAAGCTACTAAATTGTTGGCTGTCACAGGCAGAGTGCCTTGGTGTGTCAGCATCATCTACATTCTGATAACATGCAAAGTCTGATGTTTGGATTAGGTTTAGGTTTAGGTTTAGAATAGTGGACGAGGATTAGACAAGGGTCTATTTGGTGTCCACATCAAGTTGTTGAAAGGCATGGTTATAGGTCTAGGTCCTTGGTAGGCATGTGATACACTAGCCAGGATTGGTTGTATCCAGTGTCGGTCCAGCCGATTTTTGAACTCATTTACAGTCCCAGCAGATACTACTTCTTGTGGTAATTTGTTCCAGTGAGGTACTACTCGGTTTGAGAAGAACATGGCTCTTGATTGAAGCGCTGCTCTCTTGACCTTTAGCTTCCTGTCATGTCCTCTTGTTCGGTCATCTTGATTCCTTTCAAAGAACTGAGTTGATTCTAGTTTTGTTTTGCCAGTTTCAATTTTGACAGTTTCTATCAAGTCACCTCTTAGGACAAGTGTTTTGATGCTATGCAGCTTTAGTTGGTTGAGTCGTTCTTCATAGGGTAAGTGCTTGAGGCCTGGTACAAGTTTTGTAGCTCTGCGTTGAACCTTTTCTAGCTCTTTGAAGTCTTGGGCCATGTAGGGGCCTACAGCTTGTATGCAGAACTCCAGGTGAGGTCTAACATATGTATTGTATAGCAGCTTGAAGCTGTTTTTGTCTATGCTGATGAATGATGTTTTGAGCCTTCTCAGTGCTGCCATCCCTCTGTTCGTTGCATGGTGGCAGTGCAGTGTAGGTTTCAGTGTGTCTTGCACCATCACCCCCAGATCTCTTTCTTGTGAAGTCCTCAGTAGCTGGGTAGTTTGCCCATCTTGAGACAAAGTATATTGTGTTATGGGGTTGTTTCTGCCACAGTACATTACTTTACATTTTCCTGTGTTGAACTTTAGTAGCCAAGAGTCTGTCCATTTGGCGAGGATGTCTAGGTCTGACTGGAGGGCTTCTGTGTCTCGCTTATCTTGCAATGTTCTGTAAATTTTTGTGTCATCCGCGAATAACTTTATATTGCTCTGGACTAGTGATGGCAGTTCATTGACGTACACAAGGAATAGCATTGGCCCAAGAACTGATCCTTGCGGAACACCACTCTTAACTTCTCCCCAGCTGGATAGGCCACTTCCGACACATACTTGTTGCTTGCGTTCAAATAGGAAATCAGACAGCCAATTCCACAGTTTTCCCTTGATACCATAGCTTTTGAGCTTGGTCAGCAGTCTCTTGTGGGGAACTGTGTCAAAAACTTTTTTTGTAATCCAGATACACAATGTCCAAGCTGTGTCCTTGATCTATTGCACAAGTCCATTCTTCAAAAGTCTCTAGGAGGTTAGACTGGCACGACTTCTGATGTGTGAAACCATGTTGGTGCTTGGTCTGCAAGTCGTTGTTCTCCAAATGCTTGGTGATTTGCCGTCGGATAATCCTTTCCATAACCTTACAAACTTGACTAGTTAGGCTTACTGGTCTGTAGTTGTTAGCCAATTTCTTCCCACCTTTTTTAAATATAGGTGTAATTTTTGACATCTTCCAATCTGCAGGTAACTTTGCAGCATCAAGAGTTTTCCGAAACAAGACACTGAGAGGCCCGGCCAGTGCTTCTGCACAGGACACTAGGACTAGGGGCTTTAGTCTGTCAGGACCTGCTGCTTTGCTGGGGTCCAGACTCAACAGCTCCTTGAGTACATCTTGTGGAGTGACCTCAATATCACACAGCTCTTGGTCCTGTCTCACCTGCTGTTGAAATTCAGGCATGTTGTTCTCATCTTCTATGACAAACACATCTTGGAAAAAATCTATGGAGTACTTCTGCTGTTTCGTCCTCTGTTTGTGTCAGTGTACCATCATCTTTCTCCAGCGGACCCACAGATGCTCTCACTCTTTGTTGAGACCTAATATAGCCATGCAGCTTCTTCGGTTCTCGCTTCATGGCTAAGACTATGTTTCTCTCATAGTTACATCGTGCTTGTCTTATCTTGTGTGTTGTCAAATTCCTCTGAGTCTTATATTTAGCAAAGTTTTCTAGTGTCTTAGTGTTTGTGTATTCTTTCCATGCACAGTGCTTCTTTTTCACTTCTTTCCTTAGCTCAGTTGACCACCAGGGTGCCTTGGGACTTTGCCTGCTGCATCTCTTTGCTACTGGGACATGTTCTTTCACATTTCTGTTTAATTGCTCAAGCAGAAACTCCCAGGCGTGTTCTACTCCGTGATCCTCCATCGCTGACCAGTCCACCCTGTTGAGCGCCAGTGCCATCTCTGTGTAGTTGCCTTTCTTGTAATTCAGTCTGTCAGCTGAATTTGGGTGTGTGGTCCGCTGTGAGTGTGGATTTGTGTCCTGGTAATAATACTGCCATGTTAGGACCACATGGTCGCTCTTCCCTAGCGGGCTTGCACTGGTTAGCTCATCAACCATTAGCTCATCATTACTAAACACAAGATCAAGCTGGGATGGTGTACACCCTTCCCGATACCGGGTGGGAAAGTCCACATGTTGGTGCAAAAACATGTCTTGTGTTGCTTCTACAAATTTGGATGCTGCACAATCTGGTGGTCCTTCTACAGTGCCTTCTGCCCAGTTGACTTGCCCAAAGTTGAAATCTCCCATTAGAAGGATGCTGTTCACATTTACATGCTGCGTTTCTCGAATGAGCTCGTTTAACATGTCATTGTTTACATTTGGACTTGCCGGACTTCTATAACAAATTCCTACTAGTATTTTGGTAGACCTTGTAGGCTTGATTATGCGCCATACTGCCTCTCCGAATGGCGAGTTATTCAGTTCCGGGCATTCAATCAAGTGGAGATTGTCCTTAACAAACAGCATAACTCCTCCACCCACTTGGTTCAGGGCTCTGTCCTTCCTAATTACTGGATGATATCCCTTCAGTGTATATTCCCCTTTTTCCCATGTTTCTGTGATACCAATGACATCGGGTTGGGTCATATCAACTCTACTTTGCAGCTCATCATGTTTCTTTCCTTAACTGTTTGCATTTGTATAGACAACTGACAGATCTTTTCCCCTTTTCACATTTACTTCCTGGGGACCACCTTCCCTCGAAAAATCACATGAGTTTCCTTACCTTTTCTTTGTGGATTCCCAGGATGTAAATGTGTGTGTGGTCCCCAGTTGCCTTTCAGCATCAACAAACATCAAGGGCTTGTTGATGCACTTCTAAATTGTGAAGTGCATCAACTTCACAATTGATGAAGTTGTTGCTCACAAACCAAATATTCTCTCCTTCCACTTAGTGGCATACAATGTCTATGTACTGGTAGTTCATAGACCTCCATCCTATACCACTTTGCTCAACAAAGTACTTGCAGATTTCATTGCTGACTTTTGCCAAGGAAAATAAAGCATCCTCCTGGGCGACTTTAATCTTCCCAACATCGATTGGTGTAGTGGTGGTCCTTCCTTGGCATGCCCTTCTCTCGAGAGAAGTTTCTTGGAGGTATTTGACCTCCTTGGTCTTACTCAGTGGATAATCGAGCCCACCTACCCCACATCTGGCAATACACTTGACCTAATCCTGACTTCCGACTTAGACCGTGTTGGCCAGGTTCAGGTGTGTCCTCCAATTCCTGGCCGCGATCACTCTCCCACCATGATTGATTATGTGTTTTCTGCCACTTCTGACAACCAGCCTAACAGTACCCCTCAGCACCGAGTATGGCACAGAGGGAACTTCAATGCCATCCAGCACAAGCTAGATGGGAAGAGTTGGTGTTCACTTGAGGATTTAGATGCATCTGATTCATTTGATTATTTTACTGACTACACAAATCAGCTGATTGAGGAATTTGTTCCTATTAAATCCTCTCATAGGGTCAAACCTCCCTGGCCCACTAGAGCCCCCACAAGCCTCATTCATGAGAAGCAAATACCTTGGTGTCACTACAAGGCTGCAAGACGACACTTGGGTAGGAAGGCTGAAGTCACCTGCTTGGCTTATTCATCATTTGCTGAAACCAATCATCGCTGTATAACTTTTGTGTTTAGGTCCCAGGCTAACTATGAAGAGAGTATTATACAATGATTTAAGGAAAATCCTAAGATCCTTCATGCCTACATCCGTAAAAAAGAAGGTTGGCCGTCCATCTGTAGGGCCATTGGCGTCTGGAATCTGGGCAGCTATCAGAAAATGCTGGGAAATTTGTGAATTCTTGGCAGATGCCTTTGCCTCTGTGTATATGAATACAGCTCCTTCCAATCCGGCTCCCCATCAGGAAGGGAGAGTACAACAAAGTGTCAAAATCAATGGATGAAGGGGGTGTGGTCGATGTTATTTTATTTGATTTCAGCAAGGCGTTTGATGTGGTGTGCCATGATATCTTGCTTGAGGAATTATACGGATTGGGCAATGGGCATTCACTGCCATCTTCTCCAATAGGTTGCATCCTTTCTCACAGGATGTCAAATGAGGGTTTGTGTTAGTGGCGAGACCAGCAGAGATAGGGAAGTGAGAAGTAGAATGCCCCAGGACTCTGTCCTGGGGCCTCTCCTTTTCTTGGTATATATTAATAGTATCACCTCACACATGACTACCTCCTACAAAATATTTGCAGGTGATCTAAAAATGTATGCCTGCATATCACATCCTACCCCCATGCAAGTGCCCTCCTCTGTTCATGGTGTTCAAGCTGACATTGGTATCCTATGCTCCACTGCAGCATCTTGAGGACTGCATATGAATAGGAGGAAGTGTGCGGTTCTACGCTTTTCCCGACCTAACTGAGCCCACTCCTCCCACCTATTACCTGAATGGACTGGCTATCCCAGCTGTTGATAAACATGTGGATTTGGGTATACTGATTGAGTCAGCTTAAATTTCATGACCACATTCATGAAGTAGCATGTAAGGCTAGATTTTGGTGGGAAACTACCAAAATCTACTGTTTCCCGCTCTCCTGAGTTAATGCTATTCCTCTGGACAACTCACATTCGTCCTCTCATGAAGTATGGGTCATGCGTCTGGAATACTGGCTATCTTGCTGATATTTCCTTATTGGAGAAAGTACAGAGGAGGTGGACTAAGAAAATTTATGGGCTTGAAAACTTGTGCTACTCTGAACATCTGAACTCACTCAATACACAATTACCGCTTTGTATACTCAGTGCAAGGTAGTCTTTTGAGGGCTGATCTGATCCAGCATTGTTAGGTGCTTAACCACAAGTCCTGTATCCATCCTGATAATCTGTTCACCCTACTAAATCTCGCCAGGACCAGAGGACACCGCTTAAACCTTTATTATCCTTCTGTGTCAAATGATGTTCGGAAACGCTTCTTCTCTGTGTGATGCATCCAAAGGTGGAATCAGCTGCCTGGTGAGGTTGTTACTGCTCCTATCTTGTCAAGCTTCAAACAGTCACTCAACACATGTATTAATGATGACCTGTATGCATACACTGGAGAGTAATCACTTAGGTTTATCTGATCAGGCCGTGATTATTTGAGGCTTTGTAAAAACTCTGGTAGTGGATTGATATTACACCTCAGAAATGCTAGGGATATAATTGATCGGACTGTATACTGTGACTTTTGCTACTGGAAGATGCACAATTCCAGCCATTTTCTTTGTGAAGCCTACTATGGATATTGTTCCACTTTTTGGTTGGCGCGTCTGTAAATTAGGGTTCCCTATATTCCATGCCCACCCTTTCTTGACACTAAAGCTATAGGGAACCCGACCAGGTAAGAGATGTAACCTAGGAATAGCACATTTCCCACTGCACTGGGGAAAGAAATAAAGCAATGGCATAGTGCATTGTGGCAACTATTCAACTGTGAAGGTGATCTCCGTTTCTTGCAGATACTAGGTTAATACTGGTTTGTTTATTTAGCTCATAATCACCCACAGAATACTCCCAGTAACGGGTGTGTAGTCATGGATTAAAAGCAATAAATATGTACATACATACCTATTGTTCTATTATGTTGTTATGTTGTTCTATTACCCTGATACATACAGCACAGGTCACAAAAGATAATAAAACCAAGGCCCTATAATCAGGTAAGGACACGAGCCATTTGACCTTGAACTAGAAGACCGCCTGATTACGTCACTGTCGGCAGCCGGCTCCTTCGTCGGCGCCGCGCTCAAGCGGAACACGTAGTTAGCCACCAGTTACAACTCGCCAGCAGTGGCGGCGGATTTTATTTTGACATGGGGGGGGGGCAAGACTTCGATTAATTCAGTTCAGGCACGTAGCCAGGATTTTGCTCAGGGAGGGGCCACAATTCCTTTTGACCTGCCGAGGGGAGGGGGAGGGAGGGGATGCAGTCAGAAATATTTCAAACTCAATTTTTTTCTCCATGCAACGCCCATATACATAATGTTAAAGCTTGACGGAATCCCATTTTATCTAGTGTAATAAACTGGATCACTCGGGGGGCATGGCCTCCGTGGCCTACGTCCTTGCTTCAGTTCACGTCAAGGCCGTATATCAGAGGTAGAGTCATCCGGGAATGTTCGTGCCCCAATCCCTCAGCACTAGCGAGACGTCACTGGTGCTCTAGTCCGACTCGGATGTCGCCGCACGCGGCTCGGTGCGGTGCGAATATTTCGAACGGGATACGGATAGTTGCGCCTAAGGTACGATCCTATTTAAGATTACGTTTACCGCGGATAATTCCCTGCCTTAATTCATGCTGAGGGGGACACGGCCATACGCTGCCCTCAGGGCCGGCGCCACAGGGGGGCAGGAGGGGCAGCTGCCCCTCCAACCGCCAGCTGGGCCCTTTCGGCCAGCCTGGCGGGCGGACGAGCTGAATGTTCTCTCAGACTGTCTCGGGGCGCGATGCAGCAGCGCAAGCTCAACTCTGTGGCAGTTTGCCAAGTGCCATGTCCATCAGGAGACGCGCGAGGTTCCTGATCGGGATATGGCGCGCGCATATGCGTCCCTGAACGGTGCTCGTCGTTCCACCTTCGGAACGTTTTTATGTCATCTGAGATCAGGCATATAGCCACATAGCCAAGGGGCGGCGGGTGCGCCCGCCCCCCCCCCCCCCCCTGGATGCCAGGAGGGTCCTTTTCGGCGCGCTGCGCACGCCGAAAAGGGCCGACGAGACCGCGCGAAGCGCGATATCATGAGCTCTTTACCACACGAAGCGTGGTCTTTAGAGAGTTTAGAGCACTTCAGAGGCCCTTTAGGGCCACCAGGGCCCTCTCTGAAAGACCTGAGGGCCCCTTTGACGTTCAAAAGAGCCCTGTGCATGTCAAAGGGGCCCCTGTCCATACCGAAAGGGCCCCTGAGCGGTTCAGAGGGCCCCCTGAACACGTTGAATGGGCCCCCTAGATAGCACAGAGGGGTCCCTGTGCAGGTCGAGAGGGCCCTGAGCATGTCGGCAGGGCGACAAAGCAGCCAGCACAGTCCCTTGCTAGGTCATAAGGGCCCCTGCGCAGGTTGTAGTGCTCCTGGACAGACCAAAGGCCCCTGGGAAGTTAAAAGGGCCCCTGTGCACGTCAGAGGGGCCCCTGACCAGACCGAAAGGGCCTCTAGGTGGGTCAGAAGGACCCCTGAACATGCCAAATGGGTCCCGAGTCAGCTAGGAGGGGCTCCAGGGCATGTCGGAGGGCCCTCGGAGCATGTCGCAAGGTGACAACGCAGCCAGCGCAGTCCGACCAGAAGAGTCGCTGGGCAGATCGGAGGGGCTCCTGGGCAAGTCAGAGCGGCCCCTGGCTAGACCGAAAGGGTCCCTGGGCCGGTTGGAAGTGCCCTTGAACATGCCGGATGAGTTCCTAGCCAGACTGGAGGGCCCCTGGCAGGCACGTAGCCAAGGGGGCGGCGGGTGCAGCTGCCCCCTCCCCCTGTAGGCCAGGGGAAGGGGCGTCTTTTTTTCTTTCTTTTATTCGGCGCGCGAGGCGCTTTTCGGCACGCGAGGGCCCTTTTCAGTGCGCGCAGCGCGCCGAAAAGGGCCGACGAGACCGCGCGAAGCGCGGTATCATGGGCTCTTTACCACGCGAAGCGTGGTCTTTAGAGATACATGAATGTGTACACTGGGACTGCATTGTATGTGCACAATTTACCATGTGCACTTGAATCGTTAAGAATCGTTAAATCTTTTGATTCAATCAGCCTTGGTTCCATGCAGGTTTTGATTCAATCACGATTCATGAATCAAAAGATCTGGTCGTGAAACGAGTCTTCTTTGATTCAAGGGATTTTGATTGAACGATTCCAATCAATTCCATCCAAGTCGAATCAATAGCCAGTCTTGAGTTCCATTTGGTCGACCAATTGTATTCCAGGCTGTCGTGATTGGTGTGAATATGTGACTGTTGCAGACACTCGATAAGTAGCTGACCCCATTTGCAATGGACTGATTTCGGCATGCTCATGATCTTTGGCAGGGTGCTGGACATCGAGCCGAGGTCGCGGCCGCATTCAGCTGGCGCTGATCGCCTGCCACTACTACGACGACGTGCTGGTGACGTTGTTGGGACGCTGGGGCCGACAGAGAGTGTTGCGATGCGCACGGCTGGACGCCGCTGCACCTAGCTACCGACGCCGGCCAACGCGCTGGGTCGGATAGCTGGCCCAGGAGCGCCAGCTGTTCGACGCCGGCGGCCTAGATCGCGTCAACCGCGTCAACCGACGCTTATGTCGACTGCGTGTCGTGCGCTAGTGAGGCCAGCGAGCGTCGGCTGCGCGAAGTGAAATAGCACCGGCAGAGCTGCGTCTGGACTGTCTTCCGCCGCCCCGCCGCTGTCCTTCCGTAGCCCGGCCGCCGCCGCTGGCGAGAGTGAGCGGACGTCTTCGCAAAGGAGGCCAGCGCCCTCCTCCAACAATACACGCCCATCGACGTCGCCACCACCCAGAAGGCCGTCTCCCGATCCACCACCTCCACCTGGCAGCGATCATGGCCTGGCGGGCAGTACAAGGATCATGAATCCCCCAGCGGGGCCCGGTCGGCGACGGCGACCGTCTCGCTACGGTGGACATCCGGCAGCTCGGAGCCGGGCAATGGAGCGGCTCGGAGCAGTACCTCCACCTAATCGGCCGCCGACCTACGCTCGGCTGAGGGCAGTGCAGCGCCGAGGGATGTCCCGCCGCCCTGTGCCGGCTATGCAGAGAAGAGGCTGACACACCGCGGCACGTGCTGCAGCGGTGCCCCGCCCTGGTCAGAGCTCGCCTCCGGCACCTGGGCGTCATCCACCCGGACCCGACTACCCTGCGCGATGACGGTGTGGTGGCGGCCTTGACCGCCGGATTCCGCGCCCAACTGAGCTGCAATGGCTACAGCCGGGATGCGAGCCGGAGGGAGTAACGAACGAACGAACGAGAGTTGTATTCTGGCATGTCGCTGTCCGCCGCCGAAGGATGTGGCGAGATTGGCACTCTCGCCTGTCTGGTCTGCCGCTGTTGGCATCGAGGTAGGGGGCGAGAACGACAATGCCGTGCCGTGTGTGCCACAGTATGTGTCGTGCCGTGTGTGCCACAGTATGTTGCTTTGTGCCGATGTGTGGCCGCTGTCGGGTGGGGATGGGAGGGGGGAGGGGGGCGAGAGCGGCACTCTGACCTGCCTCTGTCTACTGCGTTGTGCCACTGCGACACTCTCGCCACTGCGTGGCGAGAGTGCCAATCTCGCCACATCCTTCGGCGGCGGACAGCGACATGCCAGAATACAACTCTCGTTCGTTCGTTCGTTACTCCCTCCGGCTCGCATCCCGGGTGTAGCCATTGTAGCTCAGTTGGGCGCGGAATCCGGCGGTCAAAGCCGCCACCACACCGTCATCGCGCAGGGTAGTCGGGTCCGGGTGGATGACGCCCAGGTGCCGGAGGCGAGCTCTGACCAGGGCGGGGCACCGCTGCAGCACGTGCCGCGGTGTACCAGCCTCTTCTCTGCATAGCCGGCACAGGGCGGCGGGACATCCCTCGGCGCTGCACTGCCCTCAGCCGAGCGTAGGTCGGCGGCCGATTAGGTGGAGGTACTGCTCCGAGCCGCTCCAGTGCCCGGCTCCGAGCTGCCGGATGTCCACCGTAGCGAGACGGTCGCCGTCGCCGACCGGGCCCCGCTGGGGGGATTCATGATCCTTGTACTGCCCGCCAGGCCATGATCGCTGCCAGGTGGAGGTGGCGGATCGGGAGACGGCCTTCTGGGTGGTGGCGACGTCGATGGGCGTGTATTGTTGGAGGAGGGCGCTGGCCTCCTTTGCGAAGACGTCCGCTCACTCTCACCAGCGGCGGCGGCCGGGCTACGGAAGGACAGCGGCGGGGCGGCGGAAGACAGTCCAGACGCAGCTCTGCCGGTGCTATGTTGTTTTGCATTGGTTCAGCAGTTTTTCTATATTTGTTTTTATATTTGAATGCAATGTTAAGCATTAGTTCAGCATGTTGTATCATTCAAATATGTTCTTAGTATGACATGTCTGCCTATGACAGTAGGCTGTTTTCCTTTATTTTTGATCAGTTGTGAGAGCTGCAAGGGGAGGGATTGCGCCACTGGATCGCTCGCTGGTCAAGCCTGCAGCTGAACCTCCACAGGTTGTGATTAGCAATATATTTGGAGTTATGTTGTTTTGCACTTGATGATTTCACGAGTCAGTTAGGGGTGCATTAAGATAGTGGTTAGAGTACTTGTCTCATGAGGTAATTTGGGAAGTTAAGCTGGTACTTGGCCCTTGTGTGCCGAACAGCAGTTGTGACTTGTGGTTGTGTGTCATACTCTAATTGATACTGATTTGTCAGGAGCCATTTGTCTGGTGCTGTGGACTGCACCAGACTGTGGACTGAAGCCATTTGTCTGGTGCGTTGTATATATAGCGATGCATGACTTTTTGTCAGTGGATGTCATTGCATATGTTATCTACACATTTATATTGTTCATGACAGACCACATGCAGGAGTTGTCTTCAACAAGTCTGTTTTGAATATGACCTCTTGTATTGAATTGAAATACAGTTTGCACAACTGTTTGAAAAGTTT